>JAHBMJ010002086.1:26466-36466 GCA_018398765.1 Chromera velia | reverse complement strand
TGAGGCGTTCCTGACCCCCTCGTCCCTGGGTTTCAGAAAACCAGAAGGGATCTCAGCAGACCACTCCCGTCTCCACTGGACGCCGCAGAAGAAAAGCAGGGGGGAACGAGTGAGGGATAGAAAAGAAAACAAAGGGCGGGAAAGAATTTGCGGTTCTCGGTCACGTCCTCTCGGGAGACGGCAGAAGTTGGAACACCTAGATCGGGCCTACAGAGGGGGTGTTGATTGGAGGAGACGGTCTCTTCCGAAGAGAACACAACATCAGACCTCACCGGAGACGGTCATTCGGGAGCTTTCCGGGGCCACTTCCCCTTCTGAAGTGCTCACTCTTTTTGAGAGTTACCCAGAAACCCTCACAAATCATTTCCGGATTTCTCTCGTTGCCTTCACTCGAATGGCGGCAACCGTCACCGAGTCCAGGAGACGGCTGCTTGCCACAGATGCGCGAGTGCGTGCGCTGGTCCGGCGTTTGGGTGCGGAGCTGAAAAAGGTGAAGCTTGCACGGCGTGAATCTCCGTATGTTTCCCGCACAGGAACTGCGAGGCGGGGTAGACTTGACGAGTTGAGAGAGATGGAGAATCAGAAGAGTGTTTTCACCACTCCAGAACTGACGACCTTTTTTTGGGCTTTGGGCCGAATTGGTTTTCAGGAGAGTAGAGAGATTGTCGAACTTTCCTGTTTGCATTTGGCCGCCCGACTCCGTTCAGGCGAACTGACGGTCGACCAGACAGTAGACATTCTGTGCTCGTTGTCTGATTTGCGTACCACTGGACAGTCCCTGGCGCAAGAAGCTCTTTCGGCACTAGAAAAAAGGCTTCAGGCAAGAGAAAGGGGGGTGGAGCTGGCCGAGGAAGAGAGGGGACTTCTGGGGTCAAGAGAGGGAATGGGGGGGAAGCAACTCACGAGGGTCCTCTCTGCAATTGCAAAGCTGGGCCTGGTCCAACCAGAATTCGTCAAAGCGGCACTCAAAAGACTCCGAATTCGGTGAGGGCCTTTGTCTCTTTTTCATTCTCTTGTGCTCTATTGCCGACTATTTTCCTCCACTTTTCTCTGCTTGAAAGGAGAACGGAAGAAAGACATGAAGGACAAAAATGAAGGATTCCCGATTCTTCTTTAACCATTCTCTTTGCCTCCACCAGATTAAAGATTCCCGACAGATTGACGCACGCACTTTGTCGCCGTCTCTCCCTGACCGTCTCTAAATCTCTTGGAGGAATGCCTCATCCATCCATCGACGGACCTTGCAGAGAGGGCGAGAGGGACACAAACAGGCAGACGGACAGATATACAGACAGGCAGGAAGAATGATCTCATCACATCCGGAAAAAGGGACCGAGTCTGAATGATGATACGACGTTTGCATGGACATGGACACTCAGCTTTCCCTTTTCATACACAGACTGAGAAGGGGTTGCGGTCTCCTCTCTGAGGGTCGCCCTTCGACTTTCAAAGTTCTCTGACGAGACTCGATCGAGAAAGTGCACACAACCATTCTCGCACTCACTCACTCACTCACTCACACACACACACACACACACACACAGAGAGAGAGAGAGAGAGAGAGAGAGAGAGGTTGCTTCTTTCCTCCCCCCACCCCTGCAGGATGAGGATCCTCCCCTGGCAGGACGTCCTCGACCTCACAGAGGCCCTGAGGAAAATGGAATTCCACGACCCCACCTTCCTCGCAGCAGCAGCACGCAACCTCAGACCGCATCTACCAAAAATCGCACGAAGCAGACAGGCGGTCCTTCGCATGGTCTGTCTCTCCTCCCTGCCTTTGTGTGTGTGCGTAAGAGTGTGTGCGTGAGAGGAGGAGTGGGAGTGTCTCTGTCTGCGTCGGTGTGTGTTGATTTGTGCATGTTTGATCGCTCTTATTCCCCGCCCTTTTCGTGTTCACAGCCCTCTCGCACTCTTACTCCCTTCTCATCTCCCTCTCCACCAATTACCCCCCCCTCCTTCCATCTGGTTATCTGCAGCTGTTCGCGTTTGCTGATTTAGGCTTCAGACCCCCCGTTCTTCTGGAGGAGCTCGGAGAGAGAATCCTGAAAAAGTTCAACGAGTGGCCGGTCGAGAATCTGGCGCAAGTCGTCCGGTTGGTTGGTTCTCTTCTTTCTTCACTTTCTTTTGGCGTGCTTGTCTCGCTTGGCTGCTTTCTAATTGTCTGTGCGAGTCAACGAAAGCACTTAGAGGGAGCGAAATAATGAGGCACTTAGCCAGGCAGGCTGAAGAAGTGGGCTGTTGGGTGGGAAGCGGGCATCGGGACAAGCAGACGAGAAAGTTACAGAAAATGAAGTCTCATCTGATAGTCAGGGTGCCCCCCCAACTCGACCATGATGTCAGAACAAACGTACTGGACTGCTTTCGAAGAGAAAGAATGTCATTCGGCTTTGGCGTGTGTTTTTTCTGTTCTCCCTCCCTCCTGCCTGCCTGCCTGCCTGCCTGCAGGTTGTACGCATTGATGGGATGTTATGAGCCTCGAGAGCTGTTCATTCGGACCTTCTCTGCCACCGACTGGACCTCCCCTTCTCCCCCTCACGAGGCGGCAGGGTGGAGGGGGCCGGGGTTGCCTCTTCAGACAGAGATGGAAAGCGAGCAAGAGGGAGTGGAAGAGGAAGATGAGGAGGAGACGGGAGACCGGGACGGGGTGCGGGTTCATGAAGAGGCAGCGGGACTCCACAGGGTCGGTCTTGGTTTGTCTCTCTGTCTGTCTGTGTGTCAGTAGGTATGTGGGCTGTATATTTGACTGCCCCGATTGATGTTGACAGAGTATATGGATTCTCTTTGAGGAATGGAATGAAATGAATCACGGAGGGAACAGAGCGTGTGAAAAGGAAGGGATCCGACCCACCCAAGAGAAGAGGCAGCGGATGTCAATCGAAGGCAAAAAGCAAAAAATCTCTCTTGATGTTCTTGTCTTTCTTTTTCACTTTCACTGGGGCGCTCTCCCCACTCGATTCCTTCCGCCCTTCCATCAAGTAGCTGCACACCTTCAGGAGACCATCGTCTTTTTCTTCTCTTTCTTGGTCTTCATCTCTGGTTGGGGACTTCTTTCGTTTCCACCAATTTGTATCGGTATGTGTGAGGATATCGATGAGGTTTTTGTGTCGCCTTGTGGTTTTGCAGACCTTCTCGGGGGCTTTTGACAAGTCTGCGTGGGACCTCGCGTGTATGAAAATCTTCCAGGTTAGTCGATATTTCTCTTCAGCAGAAAAAGGGTGATGAAGCTCGCTTCTATCTTTGCAATAATCGAGGAACGGACCAACGCTCTAACAATGAAAACGTCCCTCCTCAGTGAAAGATGGATACCTGGACTGTGCCGATGCTTGTTCGGGCCGCGTGTGTCAGCACTTAATTCCTCTTTTTGTCCACGGAAAACTCGACTGGGACTGTATGAATGTATTTCGCTCCCTTTTCACACATGAGCGAGAGATGAGTACATGCGACTATGGCCCGGTGTGTGCGTGCAGACTTACGTCGGGTTCAAAGTCGAGAGCGCAGAGTCACTTCTCTTCGACATGGACGAGGACGCATATGAGCACCTCAGGGTGGGTAGGTGGGTGGGTTGATGAATGAATAAGGAAGGGAACAAAGATGCCTTTCAGAAGAGAGATGGAAAAAGGAAAAAAAAAGAGAGAGAGAGAGAGAGAGAGAAAGAAAGAAAGAAAGGAAGGAAGGAAGGAAGGAAGGAAGAAAGAAAGAAAAAGGTGTGACGGATGGGATGTGTGGAGTTGCAATAGTGTTCCTGTGCCTCAAACGCCTTTCTCTTCTTTTCTTCCTCTCTATCCACCCCATTTTTTTCTTCATGCTTTGCTTCCTTCCCTCTTTTTTTCCTTTTGTCCTTCCCTCTTTTTTTTATTTTGCAGAAGAAGTACACGGAGCAACAGGAAGACTGGAACTTCAGCTCTTCCGGTATCCATAAAGAGATCGCGCAGGTCTTACTGGAGGTGCGTTCGTTTGTTCGCTTGTTGCTTTTCTCACTCTTGGGTTCGTAACGCAGTGGGCATGAGTGGGTCGTGCAATCTGGTTGGCAAAAGCGGCTCTCCCTTCCCCCTTTTGGATTACTCGACAGACAGGCAGACAGACAGACAAGCAGGCTCTTCACTTTCTTCGTTGTGCGCTTAGATTGATTGGATGGATGCATGTCTGTGTCTTTGTGTCTCCGTGTCTGGATCTGCTGCTGCAGCGTCTCCGAGTCCCGAACATTCTCTTTATGCGTTTATTTAAATAGTGTTTTAAAATTCTGTATGAAAACAAAAACATCTGCTGCAGCGTCTCCGAGTCCCGAACAGTCTCTGTATGCGTTAATTTAAATAGTTATTAAAAATTCTGTATGAAAACAAAAACATCTGCTGCAGCGTCTCCGAGTCCCGAACATTCTCGAGTTCGTCACCCCTGAAGGTCTCACGATCGATCTCGCAGTCTTCCCTGAGGCGGTCCAACAGGCACTCGCGGCAAAGGAGGAAGACGAGGCCTCAGGAGGACGTCCCCTTCCAGAGCTTCCGGAGTCGCCCCGGGAGGAGAGGGAGAGAATGAAGATGGCTCTGCTTGCTAGTGGGGGAAGGGGAGGGGAGGGGAAAGAGAAGGAAGGGGAGGAAGCACCGGAGTTTTATGAAAAGATTGCCATTGAAGTCGACGGGCCGGGTCACTTTCTGTCGAAGAGCGGCGACGCCTTTCCGCCTTTGCCAACAGGAAAGACGTCGTTCAAGAGACGGTCAGTGCATCCTGCAGGTTGCATGACGCTCTCCTCTTCTCTCCTCTCCTCTCCTCTCCTCCTCATAGATGCGACTCATGCGCATTCACAAGCCTTAAACACTGCCTTCATCTCGACGTAAGTGAAGAAATTTGCGTCATTTGCCGTTCTGTCTTCTCTCGTCTCACCGTTGCCGGGTGTCCAGACGTGCTTTACTTTACACCCTTTCGTTCAATTTGGCTTGCCTTCCTCTCCTTTTGTCCTTTTCGGGAGTAACTTTCTCGAATGCGTCTCTTCATTTTTCCTCTCTCTCTCTCTCTGTCTCTCTCTCTCTCTCTCTCTCTCTCTCTCTCTCTCATGTTCTTCATTGACGCTTTTTGCTTGCAGGTTGCTGGAGAAATCTGGATGGCACGTGATCTCGATTCCTTTTTGGGAGTGGAAATCCTGGTGCGTTGGTTGCTCCCTTCTTGTTCCTTCCTTGTTCTCCCTTGTCAATTGACTGACTGATGATGATTTGCTGCGTGCATTTTCTGTTTGACCCTCCGATGCCTTCAACAATTGTGAAAAAAAAACAAAACAAAACACGTGAGCGTCTTTGAGGAAAAATACAACGAGGCCCCTGTGCGTATCAGTGCAGTGATCTGAGAGGAGAGTGGGGGGCTAGAAAGCATGGAACAAAGGTGTGAATTTGATCCCATTCGATTCAAAGAGGAGTCAGAAACATGAATCTCACATGTCCTGTACATGCATGTCCTGTCGGTCAATGGAAGGAAAACAAGTTTTGCGTTCTGTCCACTCATGCTGTTGTGTATCCTATCTCTTTTTCGTCATTTCCGCATGGCTCTCTCTCTCTCTCTCTCTCTCTCTCTCTCTGTTTTCTCTCTCTCTCTCTCTTCCCCTTCCTCTCCGTTGAGTGTCTGTCTGTTGTTTTTTTGTGTAGACTTATCAGATCCCCCTTTGCTCCTTTCCTGCTTCCACCGCAGGCAATCGCGAGAGCTTCGCGCTGCATATCTGAAATCCAAATTGCCCGCCTGTCTATTCCCGTCGGACTTCAGAGCGGGGTCAAGAGCAGAGCTCATTGAAGGGGACCCGGCCGATGACGCAGATTTCTTTCTTCCATCAGAGAGTCAAGGGGAGGAGGAAGGGGAAAGAGAAAGGAATGTGGTACTTCTCGGGGGTGGAGAAGGGGAAACGCGAGAGGAGGGGGTGCCTGACGAAACATCGTCTCGAGGTGCGCAAGCAGATAGCAGTCGTGGGGATCGTGGGAAAGATTTTTCTGTAGAGCCACCGAAAAAAGAGATCCGGAAGGATCCGGGAGTTGAATTGAAAAGAGAATTTGCGAGAAGGTTTATAAAGCCTCTGAGGAAGAGAAAGGCGCCTGAGGAAGATTTTGAGGAGATGGAGGAGGAGGAAGAGGAAGAAGAGGTGGACCTTTCTGTTGTAGACTTTTCTCGATGAGCAGTCAAATAGTGTGACGATGTTTGATTTGATTTGATTTGAAGTAAGGCTTAAATCAAATATTAAGTTGAGAAGAATCTAGCTTTCAAGCACCTATCAAATACGATTAAATATGAATCATATATGAGTTCTAACCTCAAATATGAGGGCCCCACTGGCAGGGAATTTTTGGCAAATTTTTGCAAGGTTACTGTATAATAGTGTGTATATACTGATATTATGAATTGATAATTCAGTCTAATCAATCGATCCGTTACGCATGATCATAACGCACAGGTAAAAAACGCTTTAGAAATTTTTTTGAACTAGGTCTGAGCCTATTATAACAAAAACTTGAGTAAAAAAAAATAAGTCACCCTAATATGATGGAGTTGGTTTCGAGTTTTAAATCTCATACAGATTTAATCTCTCCAAAATCGGTTTGGATATCCCAACCTAAGATTTAGAACACCTTCTTTATGTTCGATCTATAAGTTACTAGGATGTCCTATCTAGTAATCCTAGTGAAACTAAACGTGCCGATTATGTTTCTAAGTTTGATTTAATCATAGCTTGTCTTCTCTTTCTCCATTAACAATTTGCCCCGATGCCCCCTCCGATTTCAATTGAATGGGGCAAACCCCCCTCGCATCCCCCAGAAGCTCGGACATACCCCAGAGTGGAATTAAGCCAGACAGGGGCCGTTACTGCTGCCCAGAGCAGCTCTCCCCCCAAAGAGATAAGGTCCCCCAGGCCCTCATCTCTGGAAGGGGCAGAGGCGGGACGCAGAGGGAGACGAACCTAGGGGGGGGCAGTATGTTTGCTTCTTTTCTGTTTTCTTTTTCCTGCAATCCCTTCGTGCTTCTCTATGCTTCTCGTTCCCTTCCTACCCCGTCTCCTTTTGCGTATCTCCCCGGCCCTTTTCTAGTTCGTGTACTCCCGAAAGGAGCCAGTGTTGATGCTTTCGAAAAGAAGAGAAGGGGGAGAATGAACTTCAAGGAAAGAAATGAGAGAAAACAGATGAGAACAGAACCCAAGAATGGGTGCAAGCGTTCACTCCATTCCTTTCCGTCTATCGCTGTTTCGGCTGTAGAGCTTTAGTGAAGGGGAAGATCAAGGGGATTGGAAGAGCCTTCCTTCTGCTCAAACCCCTTTCCTCTCGCCTCCTTCAGCAGCTCGGACAGCCCCCAGAGTGGAATTAAGCCAGACAGGGGCCGTTACTGCTGCCCAGAGCAGCTTTCCCCCCAAAGAGATGGGGTCCTCCAGGTCCCCGTCTCTGGGGGGGGCAGAAGCGGGACGCAGAGGGAGACAAACCTGCACACAGGTGGATTTGAGGGTTTAAGAGGGTGCATGGGGAGAGAGCTAAGGGAAGATTTGTAACAATACGCATGGAGATCCAGAAAACTTGTATGCCCTTCATGAAAAGTATCAGATAACCGATCCTTCTTTAAAGTACTGAAGATTCTGGTCTCCCATACAGATGAAAGCAATTAACAGAGTGGACTCTTAAGTAGGACTTAGTAGAATTCAAAGTGACTTTTAAATTTACTATATTCTAGCTTCATTATAAAGTAAAACTAGGTTACTTGAAGCAATCTAAAGTCTTTTAAAGCATTTAAAATCGTTACTCCTGTGCAAATCTGCTTAAATGAGCTCAAAAGACTAGTTGATTAGCTAGGGTGCATGGTGGGGAAAAATTACGATCACCGCGGTACGTAGAGGTTAATAAATGTTACCTGCAAAGAAATACACAGGCACAACACTAATGGATACGCTCAAAAGCAACACTTAGTGCCGCCAATCAAGTACAAAGAATTGCTTCTTCTGCAAGGGAAACAGTGGAGGAAGGAGGGCTTCACAGCTAGGCTGGTCAGACCGGACAGGAAACGGTCAGCAGGGGGTTGGAGAGAACAGAACACAGAGACAACATAATGCTATTCACAAAGAACTCACACTACACGGCGCAAAAGCTTGCAACTCGTTCTGCGTATGTCAATAAAAAACTGTGAAAAAGAAGGACAGGTCCGTAGGTAGATCCAGATGTTTAGAGGGAGACTAGTACAGAGTGTCACAAATGAGAAAGGATGAACAAGTAAGGAGCACTTACGTCGGGATAGTATGGACCGCTTTTAAGGACTGACACATACGGAGCAAGTGGAAGACATTCAAATACATGAAAGCTGAGCGATTGGTCTGGGTGGAAAAATGTCTGGCACGACTGAGAGCTGTGCAAAGCTTCAGAAGAGGCGGTCAAAAAATCGAGGCTCCAGCAGACTCTCCATCGACCCTCTCTGAGTGACCTCCCTTGTACGTTTCTATCAAGCTCCTAGCAGAACAAAGAAGCTAGATGCTAAGCAAATTATCATGCAAAGCGAGAGAGCGAGCCGTGCTTCCTTAACTGACCTGCAGGTGTCCTCAAGTCTCCGTCCACCAACACCTGCAAACATGGAGGGACAGACCTTCACGCTTTATGCAGTTAAGGAAGCACTTCTGTCTAGCTTATTCTGTATGCACAAGGTCCCAAAGAAAAGACCAAGAGCCTAAGAAGCAGCGGGTCCGGACAGGCTGACCTGGGGGTTGACCCCGGGGCTCCCAAGACTGTGACCTGTAAGGAAAGAGTAAGGAGAGCGATGAGGGCAACAGTACTTTAACACCTAGATAAGGCCGGCAGCCCTTCCTCGCTTGAACAGGAGGAGCAGCAGCAAGCAAGAAGACGTTGGAAGCAAGATTAAGACGGCTGGTCTCCACTGGACCCACCTACAAGCTCCATTTCATGCCGACCCGAGGTGACCCAGCAACTGTTGTTGCAGCCGTCTCCTCCAGAGCCCCGAAAGTACACTCCCGAAAAAAAAGTCAAAACCAAGAAAACGCTCTGTCAGACATCTTCTAAAACTACCAGAAGACATCTGACAGAGCGCTTTTTGTGATAACATTTCTGTGGGAAAAGTCCGTTTGCTCAGAGGTTTAGAACTCCGCAGTTTTGAACCTGTGGACCTTCAAGATGGACAAGAGACTTCAGACCCAATTATTGGCCGACAGAGGCAAAGTCGGCTGCGTGCATCGAAGGGGCAGGGTGCCGCCACCCCCTCTAGCCCCGTGGCGGCGCCTCCCAGACCCACGATTAGCCCATGTCTAGACCTGGCGGCGGGGGGGTTTGACCCCCCTGGCCCAAGGTTCAGAAGTGCGGACTTCTGAACCTGGGGGGGAGGGGGGTGTCCGACCTAACTCGAGGTCCCTGACCCAAAACAGTCACAGAACGCCTCAATACTTTCCAAATTTCAGCCTTTCTGTCTGCCTGACTAACTTTGCAATTTCGGTTTTCCTGCCTGTCCGGTTGTCTTCCCAATTTCAGCTTTCTTGCCTGCCTGATTGCTTTCTTTATTTTAGCCTTCCTTCTTGCCCAAGTTTCCTCCTAACGTTTCCTAATTTCGGTCATCCTGCTTACCCGATGGCCTTCCCAATTTTGTTCTTCCTGCTGGCCCGACTGCCTTCCCAAGTTCAGCTTTCTTGTGTATCTGACTGCCTGAGGCTCCTAGAGTTTGTTCTTTCTGTCCACATGCCTGCCTTCTAATTTTAGTCTTTTGGCGGCCTGACTGCCTTCTAATTTTGGCCTTCCTGCCCGTTTGATTGCCTTCCCGATTTCGGCCTTCCTGCCCGTCCGATTGTTTTCCCAATTTTTGTCTTTCAGCTTTCATGTATCATTCTGATGTAAATTAAAAATACAGGTTGTGTTTGCATGCATGCTTTTATGTGTATTCTGGCGATTTAACTGACTTTCTATTTGTGTGCACGTATTTCTGTAGGTGCCACTGGCGTTCATGGATGTGCATGTTTGATATATACTGAGATGCCCCCCCCCCCCCCCCCCCCCCC
>JAHBMJ010002086.1:2500-15220 GCA_018398765.1 Chromera velia | reverse complement strand
CCCCCCCCGAGGTTCAAAAGTCCGCACTTCTGAACCTTGGGCAAGGGGTGTTTTGACCCCCCCGCCGCCAGGTCCAGACATGGGCTCATCGTGGGTCCGGGACTCCGAGGCGCCGCCACGGGCCAGAGGGGGTGGCGGCACCCTGCCCCTTCGACGCACATAGCCGACTTTGCCTCTGTCGGCCAATAATCGGGTCTGAAGTCTCTTGTCGATCTTGAAGGTCCACAGGTTCAAAACTGCGGAGTCCTAAACCTCTGAGCAAATGGACTTTCTCCATATAAATGTTGCCACAAAAAGCGCTCTGTCAGATGTCTTCTGATGGTTTCAGAAGATGTTTGACAGAGCGTTTTCTCGGTTTTGATTTTTTTTTCGGAAGTGCACTTTCGGAGCTTTGGAGGAGATGGGTGTTGCTTTGTCACCTCGGATCGGCATGAAGTGGAGCTTGGAAGTGGGTCCAGTGGACACCAGCCGTCTTTCTGCTTGCTGCTTCTCCTTCTGTTCAAGTGGGGAAGGGCTGCCGGCCTTATTTAGGTATTAAAGTACTGCTGCCCTCATCGCTCTCCTTACTCTTTCCTTACAGGTCACAGTCTTGGGAGCCCCGGGGTCAACCTCCAGGTCAGCCTGTCTAGACTCGCTGCTTCTTAGGCTCTTGGTTTTTTCCTTGGGACCTTGTGCATATAGAATAAGCTGGACAGAAATGTTTCCTTGACTGCACAAAGCGTGAACGCCTGTCCCTCCGTGTTTGCAGGTGTTGGTGGCCGGAGACTTGGGAACACCTACAGGTCAGTTAAGGAAACGCGGCTTGCTCTCTCGCTTTGTATGATGATTTGCTTAGCATCTAGCTTCTTTCTTCTGCTAGAAGCTTGACAGAAATGTACAAGGGAGGTCACTCAGAGAGGGTCGATGGAAAGTCTGCTGGAGCCTCCATTTTTTGACCGCCTCTTCTGAAGCTTTGCACAGCTCTCAGTCGTGCCAGACATTTTTCCACCCAGACCAATCGCTCAGCTTTCATGCATTTGAATGTCTTCCACTTACTCCATGTGTGTCAGTCTTTTAAAGCGGTCCATACTATCCCGATGCAAGTGCTCCTTACTCGCTTATCCTTTCTTATTTGTGGCACTCCGTACTGGTCTCCCTCTGAACATCTGGATCTACCTACAGACCTGTCCTTCTTTTTTAAAGTTTCTCATTGATACACGCAGAATGATTTGCAAGCTTTTACACCATGTAGTGTGAGTTCTTTATGAATAGAATTATATTGTCTCTGTGCTTTGTTCTTCAGAATCCTCTCCGACCCCTGCTGACCGTCTCCTGTCCAGTCTGACCAGCCTAGCTGTGAAGCCTTCCTTCCTGCACTGTTTCCCTTGCAGAAGAAGCAATTCTTTGTACTTGATTGGTGGCGCTAAACGTTGCTGTTGAGCATATCCATTAGTGTTGTGCCTATGTATTTCTTTGTAGGTAATATTCACTAACTTCCACATGCCGCGGTGATCGTAATTTTCCCCTAGCTAATCAACCAGTCTTTTGAGCATATTTGAGCAGATTCGCACAGAAGTAACGATTTTAAATGCTCTAAAAAACTTTAGATTGCTTTAAGTAACCTAGTTTTACTTTATAATGAAGGTAGAATATAGTAAATTTAAAAGTCACTTTGAATTCTACTAAGTCCTACTTTAGAGTTCACTCTGTTGTAGGCGATTGACTTTGAGTTCTCGTCTCAATGGAGGGACTCGGTGGTCTCGGCAGGCACAAACATACCTTATACATGTTGGTGGCTGCATAAAGGGAGGGAGGGAAGGGAACACCAGGTGTTGCACACCGCTCTACTATGCACCCACACGCATATGCTTACATACTATCGCCTACCAAGTCGGAACAGGCGCATTCACTCACAATTAAACATCTCATAAGCATACATTTCCTTTTGCCAGGTAAGACTAGAGGACCACCTGTGGGCATTCACCTTCCGCACGGCTCGTCATCCTCTCTTGGTAGGGACCGCCTATGGGCATTCACCTTCTACAAAGCTTGTTGCCCCTCTGTCACTCTCAACTTGACAGCGGGCATTCACCTTCCATATGCCAACCCCTTCCTTACTCCTCTTTCCTTTATCACTCTTAGCTGAGTGGCTCATCTAAGTGGGCTCACTGCATTGCAGGTCAATGCCCTAGCAGAAGGACCTTTCTCCAGGCAGATGCACCGGTACCACACCGTACTACGCCGCCGATCCCAATCCCCTTTCTCTCGTTTTATCTAGCGTTTTATCTATCGTCGTCTTATGCATGTTTTCTTCTCATGTATATACATTTTTATGCCCGGCTTCACTTCTCATATTAGCTCCCATCGGCTTTCATGGCCCACCGGTCCTCCGCCGTGCAGTACGCCACCCCCCCGCTATAGTTTCTCCTCTCCTCTACATCTAGGCATCCATCATACAATACTCTCTCACATTGGCAGGCACACTCAAGGGCACGTAAGGCATCTCTTCACAACAGAACATAGTGCACCATCTTCCCACTCACACACAGTCATGAGCCTCACTCATACTATTGATCTCAAAACAAATCAAATTGGCGTCTTCTTGCTGCCCGATCTACCAAAGCCGCTAGATGACTAGTCCAACGAGCGAAGGCAGACGGTTGGTGTTTGTAAGCCGCACAGGCTGGTCAGACCCGGACAGACAAGCAAGCAACCACAGCAAGGTAAGCAAAGGGGATCACTCTCCTCTTGCACTGAAGACAGGGACAAAACAGCCAGTCAAGACACATAGAAACAAGGAAACCAACTGCCGATTTCTGTCTAGTGTGCTTATAGTTAGTAAGGCTAATGGTCTCCGGATTCCTGTCCAGTCTTCGTGGGAAGGGACTATCTTCCCGTCTCCAGCCTCTTCCGACTCCACAACAATTTTCATCTCCCATCTCCAGGTTTTTTCCCAGGAACCAAGAAAAAAAAATTCTGACCAGACGAGAAGAGCAAGAGAAGAGCTCCAGTCAGCTGACACACTGTCAGGACACAAGGGGTTTCTGATACCCTCTTTCACAGTCTTCTGCCTGTGCTCACAGTGGTTAAGAAAAGAGAGACGGATCGATGCAGACTCTCTTCCTGATCGAACGAAGATAGAAAAAAATGAAGCAATAACTACATCCAGAATAGAAGGAAATAGTCAACTCTCACTGGCGTCACCACATGTAACAATTTCCTGCTGCCTTGGAGGTCACCGTAGCGGCAGAACAGACGGAGAGCTAGCTAGACCAGAGACGAGGCCTAAACAGAGAGGCAGATCTATAGACTGTTCAAACTCCAGCTCAGTCTGAAGATTTCAGTCAGCTAAGGGATATGATATCAGAAGAGCCTTAGCCGTTCGTAGAGTCGAGAGATTTACAGTTGAACTTGGACTTGGCTTCTACTAGCTTGCTAAGAAAAGACAGACTCACGACCAGACAAATGGAACGAACAATCTCAGCAAGATGGCTGAGGGCGAATTAAATATGACTAGTCCCTGTATGAACACAAAGACAAGCTTTCCGGGGTCATGCAGACAGAACGCGGTGGCGGGTGATCGAAGCAAAGGCGGCGCGCATGCAAAAAGGACCGAACGGTGGCGGCGGGATGGCGCTAGGAGGTAGGACACTATATATCCCCCCCTTTCTTCATGCAAGGTTTTACAACCGCGGCGCTTGCATGGTGCCGTTCTGCGGCACTGCGGCGTTTCACTGTAAACGCCGTGGTGTTTAGAAAGCCTGAAAAGGGCGGCACGCAACACAAATACCATTTTCTCTTCTTTTTTTTCTGCTAGACACGATGGATAATGAAAGAATGAATGATAAGGGGATGAAGAAAATGACTGCATAAAAGGGTTATATTCATGATGGCCACAACGCGTAAGGCTCGGGAAAGGTAGAGATAGTAAAAGGGTTACGATACCGGGATGATACCGAGAGAAGGAAATTAACACAGAGGTCCCAAAGGAGAGAGATAGAAGTGCTAGTGGAAGTGCAGAAAGCGAGATGGGTCGGAGACAGGGATATGCATGGGCCCATAGCAGGGATTATTATAGCCACCATATATTATCGAATGGCTGTTGGTCCAAGACCTCCAGGTGTTTGGTGCATAGGCATGTATGTCTGGTGTTCGTTCATGTGTGTGGCTGAAGGTCGACTGCGTCGTTTCAACATTCGATCTGCTTGGTTGGTTGTGCGTATGTGTCTGGTACTTGTTCACGTGTGTGCCTGAAGGTTGATTGCGTCCGTGGTTTCTCTCTTTCAACATTCGATCCGTTTGACTGGTCGGATTGGATCTTTATGTGTCCTTGGTGCTCGTTTATATACATGGCTGAAGGTTGATTGCGTCCATGGTTTCTCTCTCCCAACATCTGGCTGGTCGGATTGGATCTTCGTGTGTGCATTTGATGCTTGTTCATGTATGTGGCTTAAAGTTGACTGCATCGTTCCGCTTGGCTGGTCGGACTGGATCTTTGTGTATCGTTTACGTGCGTGGTTGAAGGTCAATTGTATCCGTGGTTTCTCTTTTCCGACATTCAATCCGTTTGGCTGGTCGGATTGGATCTTTGTGTGTCCTTAGTGCTCGTTCATGTGCGTTCACGTGCGTGGCTGAAGGTCGATTGCATCCGTGGGTTCTCTCTTCCGACACCTGGCTGTTTGGATTGGGTCTTTGTGTGTCCTTGGTGCTCGTTCACGTACGTGGCTGAAGGTCGATTGCGTCCATGGTTTCTCTCTTCCAACACCTGGCTAGTCGGATTAGATCTTTGTGTGTGTGTAGTGCTTGTTCACGTGTATGACTCAGGGTTAACTAGCGATGACTGCGTCGTTCCGACACTCGTTCCGTTTAGCTGGTCGGATTGGATCTTCGTATGTCTCTGGTGTTTGTTCACGTACGTGGCTGAAGGTCGTTCAATTCGCTTGCCATGGCTAGTCGGATCGGATCTTCGTGTCTGTCTAGTGCCCGTTCACGTGCGTGCATGACTGAAGATCAATTGCGGCTGAATGAAAATTTCTCTATGATAGATTCGAGATCTCCATTCTTTTAAATTGAAGTAGCATGTGTCGTCTGGCTGGGATTACATCTCCAGATTCAAGTGCGCATGCATGTTGTATGGATGGCCGCGGAAACACTGTATATGAAGTCAGGTGGTCAAGCTTTGAGTGTCTGCAGGCATGCATCATACATTCAGTGTCTCCATGTCTTTAAACGCGTGTTGTGGGGGTATGGGTTCTAGCCTGAGAATGTCTGCGGACTTTTTTTTTCGTCTGCGTTTGAGCCTGAGAGCTCTGGCCGTCCAGCCTATGAGGTCTGCATGGTTTGTCCTTAATATTTCTCCTTTTCTCTTATTTCTGTACCGATGTGCAGCCGATCTGGGAGGCTCCTCAAAGCAGCGCAAAGTGGATATCGTTGCCACCATACAGTAAGCTAGCTGCGCGCGACTTCGTGGAGAAAAACAGACCAACAGAGTCGTTGATACAGTTGGCTTTATCCAAGTTACCCGGGGGCGCCAACACTGACTTAGTTCTCTATGATGAAGTGTCAGAAGTGGTCGACCTAACTTCATAGCATGAACGAGTCTCACCGGTCGTAAGCCTGCTGGTGCAAAAAAGCTGAAAATTTACGGCTGTTACAGAAAAGTGTCTGGATAGTATACGACATTCGCTACTGATTAACTTAGCAGCAGCAGCAGCGAATTCGAGAGATGAGGGAGACTTTGATGCTCCTAGAGACTCTTGCCAAGGTACAGGCAAGGAAACTAAGTGGGCAGATGTTATGCTCAGAATCGGAGACATCGATTGTGTTCGCATCGAGTCTAAGACTGATCAAAGAGAGCTGCGGCAGGCAAGTAGCGAAGTCATCTCAAAGATGCGGCCTTGGAGTGCGGCTTTCTACAGAGATCTGCCTAGCATTCTCAGGGTTGCAGGAACCGGATCAGGGACGTTCCAAGCCCATGAAATTCGATGAAATGGGTATGATGGATGCACGCTGATGGGGCAATACAGCAATCCCCGCAATGTGATGGATCTTGCGAGGGTTATGATTCAAGTTTGTGCATATACAAGGGTTTGTTCCAAAAATGAGCGTTGAGGCACCAAAAAGGACTCAATCATATTTAAAAAAGTGGATAAAGAGCCCTCAGTCTACTGGTAAAATGGTTTTTATACAGAGCAGCGAATCTAATACCTTATGTGCTTCTACCATGAGACAAAAGATGTCATGCAGGGGGATTGAACGTGCTGAAAGAATTCCGGGAAGGACAGTTCTCAAGCTCACGCCCTTCAGATGTTCTCGGATTCTTCATCTCTCTGAGAGTGTCGAGGCATTGCGCTCTATAGTCCAAACAGTCTCACAGCTACAAAAAAAAAATTGGGTACACCGCGATCGACCTTCGTGGACCTTCGCTGGCCGAATGTTGTCCTTGAAGTGAATAAAGAGGGGCGGCAGTGGACCGTCATCGAATATGAGTTCGCAGCGAAGGTAGACACTATATAGAGTAAGTCTCTTCCTCCCTCCTGCTTTTTTGTTGTGGATCCTGTGGAGGCACTGGAAGCTGTAGATGCTAAAGTGGGCCCTTGGTATGATCATTTCCTCTTAGGAAAGATGATCAAGTTTCTCATCGGCGAGGGTCTGGTCCGGCCGGGATGTGGTTAAAGGGCGGCTTCAAGGCTTAGCCAAAAGATTCTGTTACACTGGCAGTAGAGAAGAGAGGACGGTACGAGTCATAACAGAGAAAGCGCAAACGTATACGGAGCTTGAAAACTACCTCACTGAGGTGCTGAGCTAGATGACTGGCGAGGCAAGTGATTGCACTGCACGCACTCCTAAATTTTTGGTAGAGCCTCTTTGAAAAGTGAATTTTATGGTTTTTAAGGGGGGTTTTAGCACAGTTTTAGCGGGGGTTTTCGCCCCTCAAAAGAAGACCTTTTGCCTATAAATGAATTTTTGGCAGCTCATAACTAAAACATAAACCAATGGTTCATGAATGCATGCAGCGCGCAAGTGACCCTCTTAGACTAGGTGATGAAATACATTATTTTGTTACCGACGCAGTAGGCTGGACAACCCGCATTAGCATTTTTGATGAATCTGATGGTTTGACAAACACATGTACAAAGGAGAAAAACTATTGTTAGTATGTCATTGAACAGATCTAGAAAGGACCGCTGTTTTGCCTTGCCTGCCCGAGCGCTTATCTCTAATTTCCTAAGCCACCACTGCCCAACAAGCAGTCTGGTTATCCTTTTTCACCTTTTGCCATTTGTCGCCATTTGTAACCGCTGGCATTTAAATTATCAAGGCTTCGATCAGCCTGTTAGATGCGCTAAACGAAAGTTTATCAGATGATGTCTTGGTAAACCTAGTGGAAGCTTCTCCTAGTACACTGCTACAGCATAGTCTTCAAGCTATGGGCATTCTTAACTGTATTTCCATACTTAGTCTAGTATACGTGGTACGCTGCACGCACTCCTAAATTTTTGGTAAAGCTTCTTTGAAATATGAATTTTGTGGTTTTTAAGGGGGGTTTTAGCACGGTTTTAGCGGGGGTTTTGCCCTTCAGAAGAAGACCTTTTGCCTATAAATGAATTTTTGGCAGCTCATGACTAAAACATGAACCAATGGTTCATGAGTGCGTGCAGCGTGCAAGTGATCCTCTTAGACTAGGTAATGAAATACATTATTTTGTTACTGATGCAGTAGGATGGACAGCCTACATTGGCATTTTTAATAAATCTGATGGTTTGACGAACACATGTACAAAGGAGAAAAACTATTGTTAGCATATCATTGAACAGATCTAGAAAGGACCGCTGTTTTGCCCCGCCTGCCCGAGCGCTTATCTCTAATTTCCTAAGCCACCACTGCCTAACAAGCAGTCTGGTTATCCCTTTTCACCTTTTGCCATTTGTCGCCATTTGTAACTGCTGGCATTTAAATTGTCAAGGCTTCAATCAGCCTGCTAGATGCGCTAAACGAAAGTTTATCAGATGATGTCTTGGTAGACCTAGTAGAAGCTTCTCCTAGTACACCGCTACAGCATAGTCTTTAAGCTATGGGCATTCTTAACTGTATTTCTACACTTAGCCAGTATATGTGGTGCACTGCACACACTCCTGAATTTTTGGCAGAGCCTCTTTGAAATATGAATTTTATGGTTTTTAAGGGGGGTTTTAGCACGGTTTTAGCGGAGGGTTTGCCCTTCAGAAGAAGACTTTTTGCCTATAAATGAATTTTTAGCAGCTTATGACCAAAACATGAACCAATGGTTCATAAGTGCGTGCAGCGCGATACGTGGGTGGATGGTAGTAACTAGGTGGTTGTGGGTTCTCTAGGCTTTAAATGTGGTTCATGGCTGCCTGTTCCCTTCTGCCGTCCCTCTTCAATATGAACGGCTCTTGGAACGCATCACCAAGTCTCGCTTACAGGTCCGTATGCAAAATGCACTCCTAGCGCAAGTTTTAAAAAACTTAGACTTTGATACCGTTTTTTTGCTTGCCTAAAGGAATCGACTTAGATTATTACATCTAGGCTTCATGACATAATCTAGGGTAATCGACTTAAAATATTTCTAGATGAATTTTAGGGGCTACACATAGGGTATGTTAGTATTTAACGTCACCCCTACACTAAACACCATTTTTTTCAAGACTTATTACATTAAATTACTCCAACCAAAGTCAACATCTCATCAGAATGCTCACTGGTTCGCTTGCAATCTACAATGAAAGTCTTGTCTCCAGGTGACATCTAGAAAGGGCTCGTAAACTCATAATCCGTAATATATAGTAAAATGGGGTAAACGGGGGTAAACAGCCCCCCTCCCTGGACCCTCCTTCAAAAAATAAAAGAAAACCATCACGATACAATAATGTTATTACTAGACTTCAATCTCAATATCCATGACAACATCAAGGTCCTTCATCATAGGCTTCATGAGGAGCTTTTTGAATGCTTCTTCAACTTTTTGCAGCTCATCCTCTTCCATGAACAAACTTTTCCCCTAGCCTTTTCATACGACTTTTACATAGTACAACCAATAAAAAACAACAGCAAGACCAACAGTATTAAGGCAAATTTTGGGCTGCAATAGAACCAGGCTCGCGGCGGCTGCTCTTGCTCTGCGGCCTCCCGAGAGAGGCCAAGTAGTCAACTCAACACCTCTTCTATCAGTCTCCCCCCCTCCCTTTACCCCTGAATCCCTAGCCTGAATCCCTGATAGCGCCTGATAGGCACTGAAAAGACTGCAGAAGATTTTAAAGAGAATTAATAATTTTTATTGTCTTTTATATGAGCTACAGCAAGAAACCTTGTGCTTTCTTGGAGATGGGTAACGGCATACAAGGAAAAAAAAAATATTGGTGGTCTTTCAAAAGATGCTGTAATCTCATAATCCGTAATCAGTTATAAGAGACATACCATAAAAAGGAGGGTATATGATTATTTTTTCCCGTAATCACACTTAATTTCAGGGGATTTAAGCTTTTTAAGATGAACCATATTCCTTTATACTGAAATGTTTATGTAATCTATGTTTTTATTTTATATTTTATATGATCTTACCTATAAAATTTTAATCATAATTGAAATAGTTGAATACCCTAGTGATATAATATATAGAGTAGCATACCTTTATAAATAACCTATATATCTAAAAGCTAGTTTTTTAGAATCTTTAGCTCTAATTACTTCCAACAAAGTCTACTTTATTTTGAGATGCTTCACATTACTGACGTAAATGACCATCAAAGATCAGTTGCCTCATATCATTAAAAAATACCTCATAATTGCGTAATCCATAATAAATAACATTTCTAGAGTAAACAGCCATAAACCCCGACCCTACCCTCCGCTACCCTCCCTGTATGCATTTTCAATGAAGAACAGAATGTTATAGATTAGAGTGCTCACTTTGGATGCAAAAAACATCCTTACAGATGTGAGATCAACGAGCATATAACTTGTAAGGAGTCTACAAAAGTCTAGAAGGTGGGGGAGTTTGCCAGAAAAATCCGTTAGAGAGGTACAGGAGCCCTCGCTATAACATACTTTTGAAGGAAATCATCTCCTAAAGGTTTATAGACGGGATGAGGTTGTCGCAGACAATGCAGCCGCAGAGGCACTTGTAACGGAAAAAGAAGGGAGAGAGGGGGAAGAGGAGGAAGAGGTAGACGAAGAAGAAGAGACGGAGGAAGAGAACGAGGAGCAAGAGGAGTGAAAGAAGGACATTAGGGAAGAATGAAGAGTCTTATAATAGCAGGCTAGCATTTGAAGCATATAGACTGCTTGCCTGTTATCTACCTGCCTGCGTCCGCCTCCCTGCTTCTGTCTGCTGTCTGTCTAGGCCGTCTGTCTGCCTGCATCTGCCTGCCTGTGTCTAGTAGAGTGTACTTGCATCTGTCTACCTGTTATGTTCCTACCGGCCGGCTCGTTATTGATCCTAGCTTTCAACTTTGAAATATGTCCGTAATCATGTAATCTATAATCAATGAGAAGCGACATCATATTTAAGGGGGGGTATCTCTAAATAATTTGAAGTAATCATCACCATAACCGTCATAAAATAGCTTTACTAGCTCCACTTAACACTTTTAATAATAATTATGATAATTAGTGAGTAAACAAGTTGTTTTTAATGGTTTACTATTCTTTTATATTGGGATATAGGATTGTAATTTATTAAGTCAATCCTTCTAGCCTGCTTGTACCTCCTTCTCTACTAACGCAGCTTTGTAGCCTTCACAAACTAGCCGAAGACGCTCACCATGTTTTTGAAATAGGAGGTACCCTGGAATCTCTCTTACGGAATAAAAATGCTGACGAATGCTGACCTCCTCGGTTTTGATCGGCAGGTTGCTGAGCGTCTCTATCAGTTGGCGTCGAACATGTGTGATCGCACAGCGTGGCTAATTGCCTCTGCATCCCGCCCTCTATAATTAATGATAAAAAAAAATACTATGCCTACCGCTATTACCTGTTTCATCAACGTAAACCGCCCAATTCTTTATGTGCTAGAAAACCTGTTCCTAGCATCTCCGTCGCTCATCAAAATTGGCAGTATGTTAAAGAACCCAGACCATAGACTAGACCAATACTACTTATGCTATCCATGGGGTTTCAACATCATCTGTATCCTAGTCTTTCTGTCTGGGGTTACGCAAACGCGGCTAAATCATTTAGAATGGCTACTTCTTGACTTATTTAACGACTATAAGCTCAAAAGCTTAGTCCATCTCTTTGAATCCCGACAAGAGTGGATCATTAGCGTTTCTACAGTGCATGTATTAGCAACGTTCCAATCTTTTCGGGACCACATCGTGAAATAAGTCTACCGGATGCATTCATACCTGTTGTGGTCCGACACGCATTTCTTATCAAATTATATTTTAGACTCCAGGCTGGAAGTAGTTCTTCCACCCGAATCGTCATTATAACCCCAAGAGGAATATAGAATCCCATCCTCCATGAGTCCCCAGCCATATGAAAAAAAAATTAATCAAGCAGCCCATGAACTACAGCAGAACCGCGGCCCATCCACTCTGGAAAAATTGGTAAGGGGTCTTCAGCTCGGGAATATTTGGTATTGAAGACTAGAGAAAATCAGTCTTCGATGGGTCAGATGTTTTGATTTCAGTAGTCTTTTTTGCCTTATTTGAGCCTTTGTGGGAAAGTTTGGCAAGGGGGAGACAAAAAAAGGAAAATTTGGTAGGGGTTTTAAAGTTCTGGTACCAAAAATTCCCGAGTGGATGGACCGCGAGCAGAACCAGGCAAACGAACAGGTCAAAATGATGAACGTTCAGGAAATTTGGTGGATAGCCGGCTTTGACTACTAAACACCGGCTTTGGGGGATGCTGATCTGCTCCGCCAGTACTTAAGCTAGAGTTAAGGGAGTATCGGTCAACCCAAAGCCTACGCTTAACGCGCAGCAGTTTGAAGCTAGCATAGAAACAGCCCTAGAAGCGGACTTGGAGTAAGAGGTTCAAGAGGTCCTAGATTTTGACGAAAGACATAATGGGTACAAAGTCCAGTGGAAAGACTATCCACTAGGAAACGAAAACCCTCAATGGATCCTTGGCAGTGCAGCTAACTTTCAAGGGACAGGCAACTGACTGCTCGTCGAATACTACCACAAAGTCCTAAAAGATGTTTAGCTGCTTGATGAACAGCTTCGGCTCCGTTCAGCTCCTAGACTTTGATAAATGGGAAGAAGGGGAAAGCTCACAACCGAGCTCATCGACAGTCAACGTAGAGCCGGAATCTATCCTACCGAGACCAAGACCTCCAGAAAAACATAGTGATGAACCTGAGTTGCTAGCTGACTGAACGTCTAGCTCTGAGCTTGTAACATTCTTTCAGATATCCATTCTACCACATCTCCAAGTAGAGCTGGCTGAGTTACATCCTGCTTTAACGTCCCTCGTCGTTTTATACAGTGACGATGAAAGTATGACAACAGCGGATAACAGTCACTATGGTATCTGTGGCCTAACGTTCTCCCAAACGCTTTATGCGGTCTGATACGCATTATGCAAGCCACCGCTCTCCTTACATTATGGTACCAACGCTGACGACAGGTTCTGTAAGAACAGTGAAGAGAAGGTCTCCCCCGGCTCAATATGCAGGGGAAAGGCCTTGCTGCCCCACGACCGCTTTTTCCGCAGTGAATCACAGTCCGACGACGCGAACCGTACAAGCTTAGCGGCAGCTGGCGGTCTTTCACC
>JAHBMJ010002085.1:0-22923 GCA_018398765.1 Chromera velia | reverse complement strand
AGGCAGGCAGGCAGGCAGGCAAGCCTGGCAAGGCAAGGCAGGCAGGCAGGCAGGCAAACACCCCTCCGCAGTGTGACCAGCACTGCTTCATTGGGGGAGAAAGATGTATCGAATCACCTTTCGGAATGTCGTCCTGCTCGGCTGACGCATCTACTTCCCCCAGTCCCAGAACGACCCTCCCCCACACGTAGTGAGGTCCGAGGAACCCCGTCAGAATGTCCGTCTGGTAAGTAGCGAGCGAGAGGACTCGGTACTTCAACGCGAAGTACTTGAGGCCGTTCGACACGCACAATCTGTAGGACAACCAATTCAATGAATCGTGAAATTCATTGAATTCGTCCTTGCACAAGTCAAAAAAGGCCCGGCCCCTCGCAACCCAGTGCCCTGGGATTTCTTTTGGGGCCTCCCTGGCCCCGTACTCAGGCCTCCGCATTGTCGACGAGAGCAGATTTTCGAACAAAACAGAGAAAGAGTTGGTCATCTTCGATTGGAGCGAGTCAAACAATTTAAGGACTCCGTCTTTCTTCTCTTCTGGGGGGGCCGACTTTCCTTCTAACGCTAAAATTAGGGCCGTGATGGGTCCCTCATCCGGAAATATGCTTCTGCACTGCCTCACTGCCGCGATGGCTTCCTCCACGCTTTCAGCAGCCATGGAGACGGAAGGGAGCGGACACGAATTTTTTTCAAAAAACAAACTGGCAAACAGGAAACTACTGGTGCACTAGCTATAGTTGAAGTCTGGAGATTCTGTTCCATAGAATTGATGGGAGTGGGATAGGTAAGAAATCCCCCAACTTTCAGCTCTGGAGGGCACTTGGTTGGTTCAGTCAAGTTTTTGGCGGCGAAGCGCCGCCTACATATGGGCGGGGGGGGGCAAAAAAGAACCCGGCGGGCCCTGGCATGCGTAGGATTTGTGGGGAAGGAGGAGGGGGTGAAGGTTCTTCTTATGGATCGTCGTGTCGTTGTATAGAAATTGCGGAATTATTTGATCTTCCTTTGTTTGATGGTCATGTGTGTTGTCTACTGTCTGCGTCTTCCTGTCTTAGATCTTTCTTCTCTCTTCCTCCTCACTTTTCTTCCAAGGCCAAATTATGGTCTAACACTGGTGTATGGAATGTTGTTTCAAAGGGTATTGAGTCTTTCCTCCGTTCTATTCTCACTTCTGATGATGGCACTCGGGAGAGGGTTGGTCTAGGGAGGACAATGGGAAGGGGGAGGGGGAGGGAGAGTACAAGAGGCAGGTCGATGAAAGGGATCTTGTCTCCTGCAATGATTGCCGACCTTTGGCAGCGGTGGGTTTCAACGCTTTCGTGTGCTCAGGCAAATGAGAAAGGGGCCCGCCGTCCCAAGGAAGTCTGTAGTAATAAGAAAGTTATTGACTGCTCTAGTGGTTGTGCCAGTTGACAAGGCCAGAGAAGATCTAGCTTTTTTGTATAAAGGGAGATACATTGAGGCAGTGGTAAGAGCTTTTCTTTTTGATTCTTCTTATGAAAGAATTGGGGAGGGTGAGTTTTCTACTTCTCTGGACCTTCTGGAGAATGGTTTTCCGAATGAAAAGGATGCATGGGTGTCTTTTTTGAATGAGTTCAAGAAATTCAACCGGAAGAAACACCACTTTGGGATTGGGATCCTTTGGGTGAAACGTAAGTCTTCGGGAGTTGAGGGGGAGCTCTCTGAGTCTTGGTTCTCTTTGAAGTACAGGCCATTGGTATCTTACAAGAGACATGCCAGACATGAGATTTTTTTTTTCCTTTGCAAGGCTTTGAATGGCTGTCTTTCTTACTTTTCGCCGCATTATGACTTTGACTCTGTCTTTGCTTTTCAAAATAAGGTTGGGATCTTTAATTCAGGGTTTAGGAGACTTGCAGATCGTGGCTCTTGTCTTTTTTCTAATTCATATTGGCCTTGGGGTGGACTTAGTCTGCTGGTGGACGACATCAAAGCATTTTTTCCCTCTCTACCCAAAGCTGATTTCTTTTCTTATTTAAATGACTTTGTTCATTTCATTCATTCTTCCTCTAGATATCGTTTTGTTGTGTTGCCCACCCATAAGTCTTTTTGTATTAAGGAGGCGGGTCCAGGAGAGGGTGAGAAATGGTATTCTCGGAGACGTTACTTAAAACCTATTGCTTTTTTATCCTCCCACTGCAGTTATGCGAATACACTTTCTTGCCCTCTTGATATGCTGGCTCGTATAATTAATCTTGATTTTGTTTTGAATATAATTCGGGTTCGAGGGAAGATTGTTAGACAGCATGAAGGTTTTCCTCAAGGGAGTCCTTGCTCTCCTGGTGGGGCCCGATTTTTTGCCGCATAGAAAGAGTACTCTGTTGCATTGATGAGATCGAAGCCTTCATGGAAGGGGGAGAAATGAATGGCAGGGAGATACATGGACGATAGAACGATTGTATAAGTAACATGCCGGATGACCCCATTATGGAAGAGTTGCTTGAGGAAGACTTCTACAGTCCTGCATGCGTTTTAGAGCGTCAGAAAGGATCTATAATGCTTGGTCTGCGTCTTTTCTCTTTACCGGGATCTCCTTCGATTTTGCTTTTTGCTGCTGTTAATCCTAACCGTGATATTCTTCTTAATTTCTTTCGTGATTTGGTTGCTTTTTCTCTGTTGCCTATTTCTGGAGGATGGTCGTCTTTTCCTAACTTACGTTCACTTCGTAGAGTGCGTTTCATGCATGCTTTCTCCTGTGTTCCTTCTGTTTCGGCCAAGAAGGGCCTAATATCCTCTCATCTTATCCGGACACTTCTTTCTTGTAATGTACCTGCGGTTGTCCTGGTTGACGAACTTACTTTTCTGTTTTTGGAGTTGTATATTTTGAGATGGCCTGTTTCGTTTTTGCTTGATTTGTTCATGTCTATAGTCCGTCGGACTGGTGATGATAGTCTTCATTCTCTTTGGAAGGCGCGTTTGTCCTTTCTTTGTTTTGTTTTAAAATAATCTAGTACATATGACTGATTTTCAATGTTATGGCCTTTTATTGTTGTTTACTTCCGCAAGTGCACCTGAGAACCGTCAGCGATAGACAAAAGACAGCGGTATGGATACGGAGGGGCGTCGTGCGCGGGATACTACGTGTGTTCTCTAATCATGCCTACAGTCTATCCATCGGTTTGCAAGGATCGACGTAATACTGCGATTAATTGGTATGCTGATTTCGAGCTATTAATGTTTAGCTCGGCATGTATGCGAAGCTTCAGTCTCCGAAAGTTTTTTGCATGCATGCATTTTTTGTATGTTGTTTAATTAGCATGTATTCGATAAATTTCAATTGAATCAAACAGCAGCCTGTTGGATTGTACTGGATTATGGTAGATTGACCGTGTGCTCCTACCAACACATTTGTGCACAGACAACATAAAATCTCAGCTATTGGAAGAGACTTTCAATTTCCTAGAATCTCCATTGTGGAAGAGCAGGAGACGGGAGGATAGGCACGCACGACACGAGCCGACATCATCAGCAAGGCACCAGACAGTCTTCCAAGCGATCTTCTGGGGAAGAAGGGAGGGGAGGTGAGGGGGATCGGCATGGGGGGATGGAAGAGAGAAGGGACTGAATCAGATAGAATCTCGTCATGCACTCCGTTAGAAAGCAACTTCCAAGCAAACGTTCAGCTGTCTCTCTTCTCTGAGTCTGAAAATGAAATAGAAAAAAGAAAAAAGGAAGGAGTAATATGGGTAGCCTGGCTGAACTGTAAAGGGGGACAGAGAGGGTTACAGCCTTGTTTGTGCTCCGAAGAGTTTGAAAGCGAGTTTGAGGCAGCAGACATCCTTTTTCTGCCTGAAAGTTGTTCGTCACTAAAAGAGTGCAGGACAGCTAAGGGAAAGAAAGAAGGCAAGAGCTTTCCATTTAAATTTAATTTCGAAAAGGGGGGAAACAATGACCAGCACGGGAGGGGTAGCCGTTCTTCTCAGCCGTAGGGCAAGAAGTGCGGGATGGGAAGAGGAACAACTGAGCAATGCCGCAGCGATAGTACAACACTCTGACTTGAAGTTGAAACACGCCTCTTTTGTGCGGGGTGTACAACCCGTGCGCAGATTCTACGCACGCGGACGACATATTCCTTATAGACCTGAAAGACCATTTAGAAGAGAAACGTAGGGAGGGAGGGGGAAGGAGACGGACAGTCTGTATAGGGGGAGGACTGGCAGCGAAGCGCCAAGACTCACGTTTGGAGAGAACACGGGGGAAGGGGTGAGAGGAGAGATGTGGGAAAAGGAAGAGACGCCTTTCAGACCAACGAGACAGTCAAAAGACAGTGTGGTGAACTGGAAGGGAAAAAAGATGATCTCTTTCTGCAAAGAAACCGAGATTGTCCCGATCAATGGGCTGCGAGAGTGCAAGGTCGCAGGGGATGGGGGGGTGAAGTCGTTTGCATTTGATGATTTGTTTACTTTTTCTGCATTGGGGCGGGATGCATGGGCAGTGAATGATTATGTATGTGTGTCCCCCGAACTTTTGTTGAGAGTTCAAGACTTTTCAGTGAGATATGTTCACTCAATCACCACCGATCACGCTGCCCTGTGGCTTTGCCTACGATTTCCAAGAAGCGAAAATGGAAGGAAAGGAAAAGAGAGAGCCAAGAAAACGGAAAAAGAGCTCCCAAAAAGGGATCAGATAAAGAAACGATGGTGGGGACCTCTGCCAGAAAGGACGGAAAGGAAGTTTTTAGATAGCTTGCAGGAAAGTCTGAAGAAAGAAAGAATAGAAAAGGAATTCAACAAGATGATGAACGTAGCAAAAGGAGTGAGAATGATGAAAAAAAGCTTAGGCAGGCTCTACAAACAGCTGCACGATACAGTGGAGAGAGAATATAAACGAGCAGCAAAGAAAGAAAAGAAATTTCGAAGAGGAGCAAAAGTAAAAGAAGGAGACAGCCCAGAGATCATCATAAGAAGAAATCTGAAGGAAGTGAAAAAGACCGAGTCGAGAGTGGGAAAGAAAGTGAAACAAACTTTAAGCAGAGAAAAACTTGAAAAAGAAAAAAGTGAGGAAGCTGAGAATGAATTCAGAGAAGCAAAAAAAGAGCTACACATAGTAAGCAAAGAGAGAAGAAAGGCCATGCGAAAAGAAGCAGCGAGACAGAAATACAAAAGAATTGAAGAGATAAAAAAAGAGATCAGAGAGCCAGGAGGAGCATGGAAGATCTGGAACAAGCTAGGCAAAAAGAAAGAGGTCAGAAAGGAAAATGCGCTGACAGAGGATGAGAAGGCAAAGGGATGGGTAGAACAATGGAAGGAGAGCGGGGAGGAAACAAGGGAACAGAACGAGCAACTCACCTTTACAGACAGACAGTCAGGAAAAGTAGTAAAAGCGAGGGTGACCAACTTATGCAAGACTTTTGAGGCTCTCACAGAGGCAAGAGAATGGAGGATAAGAATAGACAGTATAAGAGACTGGATGAAGAAAACAGGAAATTCAAAAAAGGCAGCAGGGAAAGACGGAATGCCCCCAGGCGTCTTAGGGGTGATGGCAAAGTCAGAGTTGGTAGTTGACTGCTACAACTGCTTGCTGAATGTGTGTGTTTGCTTTACATGGTGGCCAGAAGGGTGGAATGATCTAGTGATTGCTGCTGTCCTAAAGCCAGGAAAACCGCAAAACGTGCAGAAAAGACACAGACCAATTCACTTGGATTCTGCAGATGCAAAGTGGGGAGAACTGGGGATCAGAGATGCGGTAGAGAAAGAGGGGAGCGGGAAAAGGAATGAAGTGCAGTTTGCGTATAGGAAGGGGGTGGGGACTCTGAATGCTATTTTTCTTTTGCTTCAATCGATTGCACGTTTTGAGTGTCTGTATGTTTCTTTCATTGATTTTATGAGCGCGTTTGATGAAGCGAGTTATCGAATGATGGAAGTTCAACTGAGAAAGCATGGAGTGTCAGAAGAAACCATCAAATGGGTGGCCGCATCTCTCCAGAACATCAGGGCAAGGGTGAGGGGAACGGACTGGTAGTTCAGAGAAAGCAAGGGGTCAAAGCAAGGCGGGCCAGCCGGTCCTTCTTTGTTTTCTGCATATATTAACGAGATGCCAGAAGAGATCAAGAAGAGAGTAAGGCTGACAGGGAGGGGGCCAAAGCTCCAAAGAGACACAGACGGATCGGAGGAAGACTTCCCCGTCGGCCTCTTCGCAGACGATACCTACCTGAAGTCAGCGGAGGCAAGGGAGATGGAAAGATTGCTGAGAGCTCTCAAGGAATACGTAGAGCCCCTCAGACTTCTTTTGTCAGACAAATCAAGGTTCGTCAAGTTCTACCAGTCAGAAAGGGAAAGGGGAAGAAAGGAATCTTTTGTTTTAGGAGGGAAAGAGTTAGAGCAGGCAAAGGAATACCCATATCTTGGTTTGTTGTTGACAGAAGATTGCTCAGTAGATATAATGAGGAGAGAAAGAACAGTGAAAGCAGAAAGACTCTTTTTTTGCGCTGAAAAGTAAGATCACATCAGCAGGAGAGATTCCCCCAGCCACTTGCTTCCATTGGTTCAAACAGACAGTGTGTGCCGTATAGCTGTATGGCTGTGAAGTGTATTCACATTCGCAGGAGTCTTTGGCAGACTTCGATCGATTGCAGAGGAGGTTCAGTCGATGGGTTTTCCAGTTAAGGGAGAAAGAAAGCATACATACAACCTTTTTGGAGGCAGGCTTGCTCCCCATTGACTTAGTTATAGCTCAGAGAACACTGTTATGGGCACAAAAAGTTCTGAAGAAAGCAAAAAATACATCAACAGGCCATGCGCTTGCCAAGTCAATTCAGGAGGGGGTGGACAGTGATTTGAAGGGAGGAAGACAACACCTTTTTCACTTTTTTCCTCATCTGAAGAAATGTGCTCAAACTCTTTTTCCACACAGACGAAGCAACCCTTTTTGTATCAGGAAAGAGCCAGAAGCAGCAGGAAGACAGCCGGCATTTGAACAGAGAGACCAGATAGTAAGATGGGTTAGCGCACTACAAAGAGAATCGGTAGCAAAAAGAAAGAACGAAGTCTTTACGGAAAGAATAGAGAGCGCAATGCAAAAAAGAAAAGAAAACGAGAGAAAAGAACTGCAGGAAAGATCACTGATACATCTGATTCATACTGTAATATCAAACGGAAACCGCTTGAACTTGTGGCTGCACAGCAAACAGACAGATAAAAGAAGCAGAGAAAACGGTCTCTCAATTGAGAGAAAAAGCATCGGGCAGACCTCTGTGTGCTACAGAAAGGTTACACCCTGGTCAGTCCACAGAAGAAGAGCAGCATTCAGGGTGGGAGAGAGGAGCCTTGAGGTTAATAAGAGGAAATTCTCTCTTGATGGAGGGAGGGGGACCCCGCTGCACGACAGAAAATGTATTGTTTGCTCTGATCTCCTTGGCATCCAGGTGGTTAAAGACAAAGTGCACGTTCTGACCGAGTGTCCCTTGTAGAATGCCAAGAGGGCTGTGTGCTTGCAGGCTTTTTCAGACACATAGAATGAAGAGAGGGGGGAAAGAGCAGCAGGAAAGCCAAAATGGGGAGAGGGGATAAACAGGAAGACAGAAAGGCTTGCCTTGTTTTCTTTTCTTTTAAGTGAGACAGATGAAAGCGTCAACAAGTTTTTGAAGGATGTTGTCACAAAACGAGATGCCGTAAAGGAATGCCGCAAGAGAAATGCATGCAGCCTGCAAGATGTATCAAGCATCTAGCTGGACCAAGCCCACCAAATCCTTTGGTCAAATGAAAAGGAAAGAAACAAAAGACAGGCAGAGTATGTAGCAACATGGCAACAAATGAAGCAAGCAAAGGAAGAGGGAGAAACCAAAGGGTTGAGTGACTGGGAAGTAATGAGATTGGCCTCTAATCGATCGACCGTTTGTTTTGAGATGCCTCCGTTTGAAGCCTGTTTGAGCTCCGCATGGTCGATCGGCGGGCCGCAGCATTGTCAGTGAGAGACTGAGAGTTGATTGATTGCAGTCTTTCGCATGTGATTGATAGTAATTGATTGATTATCACGTAAACAGTTTGCGGCACAGGTTTTTTTGGCCTGTGCGGGCCGGCCAGGAAGGTCTGACGCGTGTATATGCTTTTCTTGGACGCCGCACGTCGAGCGCTCGGCATTGGGGCAGGAGGCCAATCCTCCAGACATTAATCCTATCCTATCCTATTAATAGTGTAATACATTGCATTATAATTTGATTTTGACTGTAGTACACTACATTTCACTATATTACAGTATATTACATTGTATTTTAGCAACTATGACTGTGCCATGTCGTCTTCAGTGCTGTCGAGAGTGACCTCTAGACTTCAACCTCAAATCTACTTCAAATCTAGTCAGATTTGAGCTTGAAGCTCAAATCAAATCAAATTAAATCAAATCCTATCAAATCAAATCTAGTCACTAAGGGTTGATTGTTTTCATTAGTTTGATTTGGTTATTAGATTCATGACTTAGTAAATATGATGTAAATGAATCACAACAATGAATGAATGAATGAATGAATGAATGCATGAATGAATGAATGAATGCATGCATGAATACATGAATGAATGAATGAATGAATGAATGAATTTAATGAATGAATTGAGACAGTTAAAGCCGGTGAAAGGGGGTACCACTTGGGCTCTGGCCAACTGCGGGGGCCGCGCGGGGCATGCATACTCTATACATAATGACTATCAGTCACCCCTTTCACTTTATTTACAATAATTCAAGTTTTAGTACTGTTTTACTGGGTTTCTCCACACCATTGCGACACCAAACTCAAGCTTTACGTATCGAGTCCTACATTGGGTGAATCAAGCCATACTGTCTTTGTCATTTTCTCTTTCTTTCAGGGGTGACTTTGGGTGTGAATGGAGCTTGCGCTTCTGGATGTTTCTCGATAAAAGCCTCCAAAATCGCTCTGGCGTTTTCAAGATTCTCTTCGGGCTCCCACGTATTGTCTCCCTCAGGAAAGCCTTTCCACTTGATGTGAAAATACCTCTTCTTCTCTTTCCGGGCACCCCGCCATTCAAACGCTCGAATTCTTTCTACTTCCCACTCCTCCTCTTCTTGTTCCTGTTCGTTCTCCTTCCCATCTCCCCCCGAGTTACCTTCCTTCTTTGCCTTGTGCTGCCCCAGTCTCTTCGCAACCCCCGCTGAGGTCGAGAGGGTCCCAAACACCCAGTCCCAGATCCAGAAGAACTCCCCCAGGTTCCGCACTCCCTGGGCATAGTTGCAGAATTTATGGTGGGAGTCGTGGTGCACCACCGTGCCTCTGAAGGGGAAGTACTTCAGGAAGAGCAGATTGACGAGCCAATGGTCAATGCCAGCGTGGTTGACCACATTGTCTCTGATCTTCAGGAACACGAACGCGTAGAAGGTCAGGGGGTGGGGCTTCACGATGGCACTAGCGAAAAGAACAGGAAGACCAGCCTGCATTGATAAGAAGCAGCAAAACAGAAGAGTTCTGAATCGGAAGTCTTAGGAGCGAAATGTCTCAAAGGAACGAGAAGCACGGAACCTTTTTGCACGATGTCTTCGCACGTTCCCGTCGTCCTTCCTTGCCTCATGCTCTCTCTCCCCCGGCCCTCCCGCAATCGCCGCTGGGGGTCCCTGGTGTAATCTTCCTCAAGTCCCTGAAAAATCACTAAGTACACATCTCTTCATTACGGATAGCCGCAGAGTTGTACGATGGCTGCCGAAGAGAGCAATGACGTATGGACAAGTTTTCGAGGCAGGAGACAGAAGAGCGAGCTGACCTGCAGAGCTGCGTCGACGTGATTGATGAAGGCCGCACTGACGGGGGACGGGGTGAGAACTGCGTGATGGTACTTGTGAGCCGTCTCCCACAGGAACGTGCTCTCATGCTGAATTCTGTGCCCCCAGTAGAGAGCGAGGTCTCCCAATAACAGGAGCAGCAGAAGATCTCTGAGAAAAGGCCAGACAGGAGGAATCTGCGGATCGTCACTTGTCAGCGGATGGATCCAGGGGAGTATAAGAGCACTGAGAACAGAATTTAGAACACCACTTGGCCCTGCAAGCGTGAAAATCGTTCCTGCAAGCTGCTGAGTGAAAGGGAAGGTCTCCCTAATTTTCTTCAGTGCTTCCTTTCGATTCTCCCCCGTATGGCTAATCATATGCTTATCCAGAAGCCCTGACCAGATCAGAGGCTCAAGAATTAGAATGGAAGAGAAGACGGCGATGTTGGCGACTAGGACTGGTCCTAGACCCCAACAGAGCATAGGCGTACGGAGCCAAACGGTCAGAAAACCCTCAAGGCCGCCACCCATCTTTCAGGATCGTCCGATGAGTTGGAGGGGTAAACAAGATAGGAGACTGGATTGGACGTCAGAAAATGGAAGGTCCACGTCTAGTCCAAACTTCGCACTCGTGCACAGTGGCACACCAAAGAAGCTGACAGATTATAAATAGACTCCAATGACGAACTTCTCAGACGCTCGATTGTCTTGAGATAAGGCTGTATATAACCAGTCAACCAATCAAAGACGGATTCAAAGAATTAAGGATCGATCACAGATCTCGAGTCGACAAGCTGGCGGATTTCTTTCAGATCATGCACGCACTTCAGATCCGAACTTTTTTGATTCCGAACCATATCCGAAGCATGACCCCGGAAAGCGAAGCGGGGGGCACTTACCAAACAATCCCCTGAGCCCACACATGGCCCCGGAGAGCGAAGCGGGGGGCACTTACAAAACAAAAATACCCCAGCCAATGGCCCCAGAAAGCGAAGCGGGGGGCACTTACAAAACAAAAATACCCCGGCCCATATGCATGCACGCTAGCTAGTCTTTCACTAAAAACCCGGCCCCGAAAGGCTGGATTTGCGCCATGCGTGTAACGTTGTTTATAGGTAGAGGTGATCTAGATAATTACCTACCGTAGAGAGACGTTTCCTCTCCACACAGATGGACAGATGGATAGACAGACACTTGACACGAACTCTTAAAGGTTTATACATAGAAAGAAAGAATGTCAAACCTAGGGTGATCCATTAAACTGCTGGAAGTCTCAATTTAATCCATCGAGCTAGAAGGAAATGAATTTTGGACGGTTGAAATCCGATTGCCAAACACCGCGCGCCAGCCTTAAATCCGATTGGAGCGGTCCCGTCTATCTGCATTACGTATAACGCCATGTCCCGGTCGGTCCCGGTCCCTAGAGACGTCCATACCGGAGATGGCGCCGCCCCTGCAAGTTCCCAGGCTCACTCCACCTAAAGGTCCCAGGTGGCGGCGGCGCACGACATTTTCATTCCCCTCCATTCACTTTTGGTGGGATCATACGGGCGAGGAATCTATGCATCCCGAGCTCGTTGGATTGAGACCCGCCACACAGTCTTTGGAATCGCCTGGCCCCGGAAATCTGCTTGTGGAGCTCGTCGATGAAGTCCTGCAAAGCATCTGTATGCATCTCGCGCGCGCATATCGCGCGATTTGTTCTGGCTGCCATGCATGCATGCACGTGCCTCTCTCTTTTTCTACCCACGTAGACGGACTGAATTTTCTTCCAAAAGTCTTGTCCCTCACACACAGCATGTGTCAGTATATCATCCCTTTGATGAGCGTAGGAGGCAGTGTTGGATGTGTTGGTTGTGGGTAGAGGGAAGTGTGAAAAGAAGAGAGCGGTGGAAGAGGGAGGAAGAGTAGGACCAAGCATGCTCTTTTACCCCTACCCCGTCTCTTCTCATTTCTTCTTCAAATTCCTTGCCAACTTCACTTTTCAGTAGCTGCCCTGCATCGGAAGAAAAACAAAGGAAGGGCTAAGAGGAGCTTGAGTGATGAATGGAGAGGAAGGAAGGCAAGTAAGGAGGTTGAGGAGACGGCAAGCCGAATCGCCACCTTGCCATCACCTTCTCTCTTTCCTTATCAACCAAAGATCAGGTCCGTCTGTTTCCATTTCTCTGCTCATGATGATGAGATACCTTCGGGAGGAAAGTGGGTAGAACAAGAGAGAGTTGTGAATTATGGATTGATGTGTGGGTGCATGGGCAGGTCTTTCTTTTCGCAGTCAGTATGTTTCTCTTTCTTGCATGCATTGACGCACAATGTTGTTATGAATCACGGTCGGTCTGGTCACTCAAGGCGGAAAAAGGAGGACACAAATAGAAGTGAAAGGGGAAACGAAGTTAAGGACTCTTTCTTTTGGTTGCTTTCAGATCTGGAGGGAGTGCAGACTTGACAAAAAAGAAGAGGGAAAGCGGTGGTGGCGGGTGTGAAGGGAAGTCAAGTCAGCGATCACTCATAACCTTCAAGTCAACCTCAAGAGAGAACGGTATGAAATGAAGGAATAAGAGAGGAGCTAGACGCAAAGATTGAAGAACAAAAAGAGCAAAAGTGAAAGAAACACACGCAAAAGACTTCAATTCTTCTTTCAAGGACTGTCTTTTCTGTGCTGTAATGTTGCTATGCAGGCTGGCATCCGATTTGCAACGGGCAATGTCTACGGACACGGATGACTCCCTTTCTTTCCAACCACTTACGTGCCTCGAAGGAAGGTGAGTGTCAAAGGAGTTGATCGGACAGTCAGGTTATGAATCAATTGGTTTCTCTCGCTCTTTCTTTTGGACTGCTCAATTTCTTCGAAAGACAAAAAAGGAAGAAAACGACAAACCTCAACAAACAAGCACCAAACAGATCAAAGTGCAGAAAGAATCCGGTGGTGAATCCGTTTCTTTTCGGCTTTCCATCTTCAAGTCCACTCTCGACAAAGTCAGATAAATCGCTGCTGCGGTGGAGTCGCTGCTGCGGTGGTGGGGGAACACCTGGTGCTTTGACATGGACTCTGGTGGGGGGTCTTATAGTTGTTTCTTGTTTTTGACTGTTTGCAGTCAGCTATCGAGGTTGGACTCTGGGAAAGAAAAAACCGAGAAAAAAACAAAATTCTTGACCGGCCAAATGACCGACCACCTTCATCATTCATTACTTATCTCTGCTGGTGCTTGCAGGCGAGGAGAAGAGAGAGAGAGATGATACAAGGGCCTTGATGACTCATAAGTGACGGGGTGTGCACCTCCTGAGCTCAATCTCTACTTCGTTCTTTTTCATGGTACGTCTCTCATGAGTGCGTACTGTGAAAGTTTCTTTTTATTTCCGTTTTTGCTTTGTTTTTTCTTTGAATATTGATTAATTGACATTCATTCATTCGTTCATTCATTCATTTATCCATCCATCAGTGTGTCTGAGAAGACAGACCTGCGTGCTGGGCGCGCCCATAGCCTGAATGTCCCTCTTTCACACAAAGACAAACAAAAAGGAATGCATGGACATACAAGGTTTGGAAGAAGGGTATCGTGAGATAGAGAGATAGACAGAGATGAACAGTGAGAAAAGAAAAAAGAGGGAAAAACAAAAAAATGAGAGAGACCGAGAAGAGAGAAAAGGATATGCAGGTGAATTAGGGAGGAGCGAGCTCTCGGATTAATAGAGTAAAGGATAAGGCGTCCCACACCCTTCATCTCTCGATGCTCGGCAGTCGTCCTTATTTCTTTTTCCTGTATGTTTCTCTAGTGGGGGGCTATCTCAATCATGCCTCCCCTCCTTCACTTTCGGACTGTCTTACTCATTTAGTGTCCCAGATTGGGTCACTATCCGTTGGTTTCCTCATGCTTTCTTTCAGGAGGCACCCCTCCTTCACTTCATTGATTTTTCTTCTCAAGCCCAAATGCTTTTTCAGGCTCCCCTCCTTCACTTTACGAGTCATGTCAGGGAGAGGAGAAGGTTGGACTCGGGACAAGCAGACATGCTGAGTAAACAAAATGAAGAAAAAAGAGAAGACAGTGGGCGAGTGTTCATAATCGAAAAAAGTGGAGCAGGAAGAGATGGACATTCATGTTCATTGTGGTACTACCAGGCCTGGTCATTGTTGTCAAGCAAAGATGAGGAGAGAGAAAAGTCATTAAATGCAATAAAGAAGAAAGAAAAGAAAAGAAGAGAAAAAGTTATCTATACATTCATACATTCATGCAGATCTCAAAGGGTGCACGCTATAGGACTTGAGGCTTCAGCAGGCGCTCAATGGAGGTGACAGGAGCCGGTGTGGTGGGCGGCATCCGCTGATCGACCTCGTGTTCTGCAGCTCGATGGCCCTTGCTGAAAAAACCAATCGCAGCACAGAACATGCACCCCCTGCCGGTACGTCCCGCACGCTCCAGGTAGAGTTCCTTTCTTCCCTTGCGTTCTGCTTCGACATCCGGGCAGGTGTCAGAGGCATGTCCTAACTGATTGCAAGCAGAACAAGCCATTGCAAGAGAGAGCGTACGAAAGTGAAGGGCAGAGAGGGGAGTGACAGATGCATCACGAAGAGACCGGATAGGGCAGATGAGGGTGAAATAAGGAAAAAATTGTGAGAAAGCGACTCGAGCCTGATTCACGTTTTCAAAGAACACTGACACCTCTCTCTGGAGGTCCGGGTTGAGAAGGATCGGTCTTCTCTGAGGGTCAGGGGGAGGGCGAGTCGCTGCCTGCCTTGCTTCTCTTCCTTTCTGCTCTAACAAACGGTACAGCTCGTGAGTGCTTTTTCCTTTCGTCAAGGGGTCTGCCAGATTGCGTACAGTTGAGATATGTTCGAGAGCGATGAACTTCTCTTGAACATCCTGATGCACTGCACGCTACAGGATGCTAACCATTGAAGTGTGCACTTCCTCCCTTTCTCGCAGGTCATCGATCTCTGCAGCGAGAGACGGCTGAGTCGCCTTCGCTCCGGAACCACTCGGCTGACTTACAAGAGACACAAGGTCATGGCTGTCTGACCAGAGGGTGCGATGGACTGTCGGCCATAGCTTTGTAAAGAAAAGGAGGAGAGAAGACAAAAATTCGACTCCATTCTCTGCGGCCAGGAACTCCGCATCCGTTGTGGATTTTGCCACCTTCTTTGGCTTGATGGACTTCCATGCAAGAGGGCATCTACAGACGGTCAGCACCCATCCGATTTGGGGTTCAGGGTGGGCACGGGTTCCAAAAGAAGCATCAGTATGCAATTCAACATGCAAAGGATGTGTACGGGGGGAGCGAGGGACTGCCACCCCACGGTGAGAGTGAGCACGGGCCCAAGAGACGAGACGTTGCAGCCATGCAAATGCATTCACGGTAGGTGCAGCATTCCACTGAGCCATGTGACTTGTTCCATACGCCAGATCTGGACGCGTGAAGGAAGCAAGATAAGACAGTTCACCCAGGCTCTGTTGGAATGCTTTGGTCTCTTTTTTGTTCAAAGGGAGGGAGGTGTCTGCCTGCTTCCGAGCGGCGTCGGGGATGGGGTTTACGAGTGGTCTCACCCCTCTGTCATTCAGACTCGACGCATACGTCTCTTGAGAACACCAGATCTCATCTTGCGAGACGTCGTAAGAGACCCCGACGTATCGCTGAAGCGGTTGGATCTCTTTGCATTCAACCTCTCTCATGATTTCTTGCAGGTGACTTGCTGCAGGCCCATTGAGGGATGCAATGCAGATATCATCTACATACAGAGACATAAGGGCAACAACCTCGGCTTCTTTTGACAGCTTCCACCAGATGCCTCGAAGGGGTGACTTGCCCCACCCATGCTTAATAAGTTTCGATTCGAGGTACCGTTGGAAGAGGAGGGGGCTTTCTGTCAGTCCATACATACATTTTTGGAGCAGCCAGAACGCTTTGGTGTGATCTAGGTGTTCTTTGGGGGGGATAACATACACAGTGTCACTCATTGGTGCCTGAAAAAAAGCGTTGTCGACGTCTATCATGCTAATGAAGGAGGGGTCGAATCCAGCACTGCTGAGAGCAGCAAGGAGCATGAATCGAATGTTTTCTGGTGGACATGGGTCAGTTGCCACCTCTAGCCCCTTGTGTGGGTCCTTGTCTCTCCGAATGACCCATCTGGACTTAAACTCCCTTTTTCCCTCATCATTCAACTTCAGGGTGTCAACCCATAGTGTGGGCAAAATGACAGCATCCTTCGGCACCGATGCGACAGGGACTGCTTTGAACACACGAAATCTTTCAAATTTTTCTAACTCTTTCTATCTGGCCGCCCTGAAATCTGACACCTGATTTGGGGAGAGATGACGCACTGAAAATTTCTGGTGAGTCGCCTCGGCAGCAAAGAAGTGCTCTGTCTTTCTTTTCTCTGCAGGTGTTGCTGATGAGGGACACAGACAACTGTTCGAGGAAGAGAGAGAAAGGTCAGGTAGAGAGGGTGAAAGAAAAAGAGGTTGAGAAGAAAAAGTGCGTTGCAGAGAGGAATGCTTGGCGTGCTTCGAGCTCGAATAGCCAACATATCCTTCATTTACGCGAGCATGAGGGAGACAAGGTGTACACGCAAAAGACATTCCATTCAAATAAAAGAAAGCACTTTCTAGTCCTCCATCTGACTCTTTGCTCTCCCTACCAGATGGAGCCTCAGTCGAAGCCGTCTCTACCTCTTGCAGAGAGAGGTCTGGAGAAAGTTTGAGGGCCTGTCTCAACCAATTCTCCGTCTTTTTAATTTCTTCGACCGTCTTGCTTTGGTTGAGTCCAAGACGAGAGATCGAGGCAGAGTCGAGGTGTTTTGCAATGCTTGCACACACATCAGGAAGGAGACGACGTGAAGAGGAAAGAAAGAGTTCTGATTCTCTTACACACGCAGGGGAGACTTTTTTGAGGTGAGGAAAGCAAGTGAGAGAAGGGGTCAGTGTTGAATAGACAGTGTTGTTTAGACGATAGAATTGTGGGGCAAAGACTCTTTCTGACAAGAGTCCCTGTGAGTAAGATCCCCATACATGAATAAGAAGTAAGCCATCCGACATGACTCCCGCTTTTCTGCCTATCATTCCTCTCTGCAGTTCTTCGTCTTTCCAAAAAATGAGAGGGCACTTCCTGAGCAGGTCCGGATTCCTTTGCACGATGAAACGCTACCCGTCCCCGTCTGAAGGAGAAGGGGTCAGTAGACGTTGTCTATCTGTCTCCCTTACAGTCTTTGGCTTTGTTTCGGGTGGGGAAGGTAGAGAGACGTACGGTTCTGAAAACAAAAAGATAGGCTCGCCTTCAAGAATACGAGGAAAAGAGTTCAAAGAAGAAGAAAAAGAAGAAGAAGAACCTTGTTCGGCAGAAGTAGCGGCCCTGTTTCCTTCTCTTGCTTCGTCCATCAACCTTTCATCAGGAAGAGAACGAGAGTTTAAAGAGGGGGCACCGGATGCTTCTCTGCAGTCATCTCCCTCGTTGATCGGCAAAGGTCCAGCCAAGGCAAGACCAACTGGCCACGCGTCTTTCTGATTTTTGAATTCCATACTCTCAGCGAATGGAATAGAAGATGAAGGAGGATGAGAAGAAAAAGAAGAGGAAGAAGAAGAACTGGACTTCCTTTGTGATTCATTGTGTGCAGAGACATTTGTCTTCGACTGTTAACCATTTGGAACCGAGCGAGAGAAAGAAGGTAGAGGTTTGGAGGGAGCACGAACAAAACACGACGAATGAGCCAGATATTCTTTGCTCTACAGCCTTTCTCCTGACTCCGAGATTGGAGTCAAATACACAAGAAATTGAGAGTGGGGCACGAGGGCAGAGACCTCAAAGAGCCGCCACTTTATGTCAAGAGAACGGTAAGTCTTCCTTAGGTTTTTCCAGTAGACACGTTCACCGATGGACAGATTCAGAGGAGAGAGGGCTGACGGTCCTTTCTTGTGAATGTCAGCGAGCAAAGATTCGAGAGAGGGAGGAAGCAGGCGCTGAGAGGTCAGACGTTCATAAGGAGACCTCTTGTCTGAATTCACTGAAGGGAGGAGGTTCAGTTAGGACACACACTGGGGTAGGACTTGAAGGAAGTGTTGTTTGTCAAGGCCCCTGTCTAATAAAGCAGCCTCAATTAGACGCTTTAAATCATCATGTCTATGTTCAAGAAGCCCATTTGCACGAGGAAGACCCGGTGGTGTCCATAATTGTCTGACTCCAAGACTTTCAAGCATGGAAGAGAAGACTGCCTTAAATTCACTTCCGTTGTCCGTTTTTACAAATCCACGAAACGAAAGAGGGCAACCAAAAGGCCTTAACCATGCTTCCTCAAAAGCCTTCCATGCTGTTTCTGCCTTTGTGTCTTTCAGCGGAACAGCCATGAGAAAAGAGGTTGCCTCGCGCATGATAGTGAAAACAGGTGACCCATACAAAAAGATTGTGTCAACTGCTACTTGTTGCAGGGAAACACGAGTTCTCACATGAGATCCTCGTTGTCCACGGAGACGTCTCGGCAGACCGTGGACCTGCAGGCAAGTCTTGCATTCGGCTCTCAACTCCTCACACATTTTTCGCAGTCCCCTTATAGCAAGATATGGAGAGACCAGGGTATAAAGAGCCTTTCCTCCGATGTGCCCTACTTCCTGATTCACATACTTTAAATATTCATGCGCGTACTCTGCCATCACTTGCACTTTTTTTGGACGGCCATCCGCCGCTTGTCCATCAAAAATGCAGTCTGATGAGTCAGAGTCATCGGAAAAGCAAACAGATGATACACATGTGAATTCTTCAGAGCAAATTTCGTCCCGTTCTTCGTTTTCTTCTACTACAACAACAGAAGAGCCAGCCGAGGAACAACGGTCAGTTCTGTTTTCTTTGAAAGAGAGAAGTTCTTGTACAGAAGAAGATAAAGGGAGGGAGGATAAAGAGGAAGACGATCGTTGAAGGCTCTCTGCTGTCAACTGAATCTTTCCAGTGCACTGGGACCCAATGAAGTAAAAATGACCTTCCTTCTCATCTGAGCTAGCAGCGACTGCAGGTGAGAAGTGATCGGAGTAGAGCTGGGTAAAAGGTAGGACAATTGGTTCACAAAAGAAAGACACCTCATCAAAAGAAGAATCGACGTCAGCAGCATCAGCATCAACAAATGAAGAAAGAAGAGTACCAGAAATAAAAAAAGAAGGTGTGAACATTTGGGGGACGAGAAAAGAAGTGAAAAAAAAAGTGGCCTTTACACCATGCAGGTTTCTGTCATGCTTGGTTGCTCTGCGTCTGTTAAATTCTCGACGCTTGGAGCGAGACTGCGAATGACAACGTTGTCCGACCTCCCGATCGAACCTTTCCTTTCTCTGGCGGCCTCGCTCTTTTCTTCTGGACCACTTGCTTCGCTTGCTTTTGCCAATGGAAGGAGAGCGCTGTCTGCGTGTCTGAGGAAAAATCTTTGACGGCTCATGGAGTTGTACATCAGAAAGAGGAGAAGAGAAGGGACGGGAGGGGGAGGAGTGTCGAGGTGGAAGAGGACAAGAGGAAAGATCATTGAATGAAGGAGGTGGAGGCATAGATGAAGGGGGGAGAGAAATGAAAACATTCTTTTGAGCAGGCTTGTTTGTCTTTTTCTTATTCGCATTCAAATGTCGTAGTTCACCATTTGGAACTCTTCCTTGGTCCACGTGTCGTACCCTCCCTGTTTCCACTCTGCTGATCCCTCCTCCAGCCACCCCGCATATTGGGTCTCCTTCCATTCCTATCTGGTGAAGCCGATTCTCTGCCAGAAAGGACGTTGGTCGGTGGGGGGAGCAGACTCCACTGCCATCTCCACAGGCTCCGCCGCAGCTTCCTAAGTGGAGGTCGCTTACGGTTGCTCGTCCTTCTGCATTGGCTGTGCAGGTGGGTATGCAGGGGAAGACCTCTCTTGCTCTTCCACTTGTATTGGTTGTGTTTCCTGCGTCTCCTCGGGGACGCTGCCTCCATTCATCGAAGTTGCAATCGGAAGTGATGGGGCTGGCTGCTCCACCTCTACTTCCATTGCATGGGGGTTCACATCCTCCGCTCCTCCCTCTTCGGAATCCGACGGCACAGCAATCACTGGAATAGTCATGTCCACATCCTCCTCCGATGTCTGTTCCCTCGCACACGGACCCCTCTGTTGATCGAAAAGGTCTCCTATCTCCGAGACTGGTTTCGGAGAGTGAGTGGGACTGTTGTCAGGCGAGCTGGGAGCGCGGGGGGAGAACGGTTGTTGACCACCCGTCTCGCTCGGCGGCTCTGACGGGCTGTCGGAGGAGAAGGTTTCGTTCGGACGACCGCTCCCTCGTCCCACCTCTCCCTGTGCAGAGACCCCGGGGAGTCGGAAAGGGATTGCTGAAGAGGTGGGGACCCAAAAATTGTGCGTGTCTATGGAAGGATCTGTCCTACGAAGGATGGACACTCGAGCGTGGAGGAGCTGAATACCCGGGGTCAGCTGCCAGTGAGTGAACCCCTCGACTCCCGCTAGGCCCGTTCCCATCGAGATTTCGATGAGACGGGTTCCGTCTTCTAGTCTAGGTGCCAATTCTCACCAGTTGAAGTCGAACTGACGGAAGAAGTTGAGGCCAAGAATGAGGAGAGGGTTTTCAAAATTGAAGTCAGCAAGGTAAATCATGATTTTTCCTCGCGGACGGTGTGTGTGCGGTCGGGTCCGTTCGAACCGCACACGGAGAAGTCCATGACAGAGGGAGACGAAGTCTCCGCCTCCCCCTTGAATGTCAATGACTTCATTCCAGAATTCTTCGGGGTCAAAGAATTCTTCGTTTGGTCAGTACGTCCCATCAGGCTGTTGGATGATCCACCCGCGATTTCTGGCCTCTCGAATGGCTTGGAGGTTGTCAATGAGTGAGGAAGCGGTGTCGACTATCGCAGGGATCTCTCCGACTTGGAGAGGTCTGCGTGAATATCGTTGGCTTGCCCTCCGTTGAGCAGTTAAAAAACGCTCTTTGGAGGGGCAGAAGACACCTAACCTCTTGCACTCGTTCGAGCGTGGAGTGGCAGGGGAGGAGCGAGGAGACCTAAGGTCTTCTCCTGAGGGGACAAACTGTGTTTGAATTGGGGGGGGGCGTTTGTTGGTCAGTGGGGTTATGGGAGCCTCGTCAGACGCTGTGAACATCAAGTGATTTCGCTGAGCGGCTTGTTCTGCTTCCCACGCGAAAATGCTGTTTTCTATCGGGTGAGGAAGGCTTGTGCCTTCTTAAATGGACTTTTGCCCTCAAGTCGGACCTGAAATGTTACATCACATTTTATACTATATTTATACTGTATACATCATCCCCTCTCTCCAATTAATCAGCCAAACAAAAAAAAAATATAAAGTACGTGCTCCGAGTTTCATGAATGGTACTTTAAATCCGATTTTTTTTTTATTTTTGAAGTGTCATTGACAGGTTAATACAACTTAATTAATAATATAGTAATTAAGTTTTTTAAATTTATGATAACCAAACTGTTATGCTACACATAATTAGCAAACACTTATTTTATATAACTTTAAGTTTTTTAGGTGTCTCTACAATAACAAACATCTTTTTCAGCTTAGAATGCTTACTGTTAGCTAGATAAGTCTTAGAGAGGAAACAACATAGATAGCCCATCAGGTTGCTTAGCAGTCTAAGAAAGCCTGAAAAGGGAAAACCGCATCCAGCGTCAGACTGGTTGCCTCTCCAACACTTCAGAAGATTGCTCTTTGTGGCAAAGCTAGGGCATTCTCCAGTTTCTAACTCTTCTAGCTGCAGTCATAAATCTTGCCTCCAGACTTGAGGTCCTCAAAGTGAGACCGACCGTCCATATACCTGCATACATGATATATAAGCACTCATAGGCAGATCCGCTAACCTGATACACCTTAAAACCTTTTAACTATTCAGATCCATCCTGCCCTGCCCGTTTGAGACCAGAAAGCTTAGTTCCAAAAGCTCTTACTGGTTTTGCATCTATAGTCTGACTTCTAAGATCTAATTTGCATTATGCCCCTGCTCCTTTTCCAGCAGCCTTCGTGAGGGTCTCGATTAATCCAGCACTCCTGCCACCGACGTTCTGTCAAACAGATATGGACAGGTAGATGATACTCACTTACACGGACTCTGCTGACCCGAATCTATCAGCTGGAAGTCTAGCCTTGCGACCGATAGGAAGGTCCTGACATATACATTCACCTCCAGACCAGACTGAAACCTGTTGTACAACTGACTGTGTTGCTCTCCCACAGTTGATTCTGTCATCAAAAGAGCATCATCATATTGTAGGTAACATAGCTTGGTATGCCTGGTAAATTTATATATTGAAATTAAGTTCTGATTACAACTTCTGAACCAACGATAACCAGGTCTTAAATGTTTCTTCCCCAACGATATAACATTATATAGATGTTTTTTTATTAAAAATCGTATCTAAAAAATCGGAATAGTAATCATTTATTTTTTTTTTAATTAATCTCATATACTTAATTCGCTAGTTAACTTGTTGATACCGTCTAGCACTCGCTTGTAACTCTGGATCAAACAGTCGAGTCTGAGTCAACGAATAGCTAGATGAAAAACTAGATGAAAAATTATGAATTTAATTATGAATAAAAATTATGCAAAATTTAAAGTGCCACAAAAGAAGATATTGGAACAGTTTAATCAATCATGCAGTAAATTGATTATATCAATCAATATGTCGACCTAGATGTAGACTTATCTGTAGATATAAACGACGGTGAAAACAAAATGAAGGACCATAAGCTAAATTACAAAGTCACTAAGTGTCTTGACAACCTTAACTTGGAAGCATACAAAGAGACTCATATTAGAGAGGCCCAATTAACAGATTGACTTACAACGTTGCTCCTGCATCACTTCAATGTGCTGTTTAAACATGTGAGCATATCGAAAGCAGTCGCAGGCACCGTTGTTATCTTAGTCTTACTTAAGGCTGTTCCTTCAATAAGCAGCAAAAAAATTAAGGAAGAACGAGAAGGGCAATCAAACACGGCTGCATGATGACGGGAAAAAAACAAAAATCGGCAAACAGAACAAAGAAAGAAATGGGAAAAAAAGAGAATGATGAAGAGAAAAAGAGCAGGGTATAAGTAAAGAAAGGAGCGAATCAAAGAAAGGGTTGGGGGGGCTCCACTGGATGGGGAGACGGAATCTGATGGATGGATGAATGAAAGAATGGAAAGAAAGAAAGATAGATTAACAAGATGAAAAAGAGAAGAGAGGGGCCTTCTGACACACACGGAAAGCCTGAG
>JAHBMJ010002084.1:12195-23200 GCA_018398765.1 Chromera velia | reverse complement strand
AATGCATGCATGCATGCATGCATGCATGCATGCATTAAAAAGCTGAACGTCAGCCTCGGTGGGCAACTCCGCATGGACACCGGGGGGGGGGTATCCCTTCTCGCACGGGCCGGTAGCAGCGGATGCCGGGGGGGGCGGTGTCCGGCGCATCGGGCGCAAAGCGCCCGATGCCCGTCCCGCCATCCACGGGCATAACGGAGCAAGCTTAGATGCCCCCCCCCCCCCGGTGTCCTAATAGGAGGATACACCCCTATCAAGGCCTTCATCAACTCCCGTGCTGCGAGGGAGAGAGGCGATACCCAGAGAACCTAGAGGGCCTCCAAAACACCGGCATCCCCCTGCAGGGAGAAGATACAGAAGGAACACAGAGACATGCACGGGCTGTCCCCTCACTTTTTCTTCTTTTCTCGTTGAACCAGACATCTCTTTAAAGATTTTTTCTCTCTTTACTCCTCGTCTGCTCATTTTCTCTCCACCTCTTCCAGTCTTTTTTTCTTAAATTAAAGAGGAAGCCAGGGATAATTCGAAACGTTTCAAAGCAGCAGAAGGAAGCGAGAAGGAGACAACGAATGAAGGTGCCCCCTCGTGCGCTCGTGCTCTCAGCCACACGAGGGGTCTGACTCCCAAGTCACGCACAAAGAAGAGAAACCGAGAGAGAAGAAAGGTCACTCTTCCAAAAGGAGCTCCAGAAGTTCTAAATGTGCGACACATGCGACACTCGGCTTGTTGTTCTCGCAGTCTACCTCTTTGACGCTCAGCCTTGCAATGCTCACTCCCCCTCCAAGATCAGTGCAGGAGCGCAAAGGCGGTCACAGGCAGTCGCGGGCATGCGCAGGCATAAGCACATGGCGGTGACAATCAGGCAGTCCTCTGCCCTTTTCATATGTATCTGACGTAGGGGTAGGCAAATTGAATCGAGTTGGAGTTCTCGTCGACAGAAGGACTCGACGGTCTCATCGAGCACAAACACACTCCACGCGTGTCAGTAGCTGCATAAAGGGAGGGAGGGAAGGGACCGGACACATTGCAGACTGCTCTGCTAGTTTCTTTCTATCTCGTCTCTTCTTTTTGTCTTGTTTCATCCCCTTGCTGCTCCTTTTGACATATGAACTCTCAACTCCAGATAAAAGATGCTCCAGTCATACTCAGTCGCTAGTACTTCACATGCTCTCGACCAGCCTCAATTCGATTTGCCCCCCCACCCCGAAGCAACCCCCCTCTCCCCCTCTTCCCCACCCTTTTTCCCTCCCTTTCCCTCCCCCTTTGTTCCCACTTTTCACCCCCTCTTCCCCTTTCCTCCCCTTTCTCCCTCCCCTTCCCTTTCTCCATGATCTGCTTTACCCTTCCCGATCCCTGTTAAAAATTTTGCCGGCGCCAGTGAGAGACGAGGCGGCAGCTGCCGTGTGCCCTACTCTGTCTCTCAGTAGGTCTGCCGCGACCCTTCTGCCTCTCTTGCCGTCGAGGGCAGGCTCGATGTCATTTTGTACCCCTTCCTTACTTCCCCCTCCTTCCTACTCCAGGCTCGCCGCGTCGGGGTCCCAGAGCAGAAGGCCTTCCCTGGCTGGCACACCGGCCATCGCCGTGTTGGTCCATGTGGTACGCCGCCACCTGTCCCTTCTGTCTGTTGAATGTATATGCAGAGTCTCACACACCCGATCGAATGGCCACTCATCGAACGATCCACACGACAGATGAACAGCCAGAAGCGACAAGCTCTCTCTCGGAAGAAAGTGACAACCTTGCAGACACATGGTCCCAGGAGAGACGAAGGGCGTCTTCTTATGTTTGGACACTGTCAAAGGACCAGTCCAGACAGACCCAGACACGCTGGAGGTGTTTGCAGGCCATGAAGGTGGTCAGCTTTGCGCAGACAAGCAAGCAACCAACAGCAAAGACAAGTGAAGGTGATCAGCCGACACTCGTCCGGAAGATGGAGACAGTTGCAGAATCAGCAGACATAAGGAAAGCATTCGACCGGCCGTTTGGATTGCGATATGCTTGTAGGTGGCGGTCTCAATGAAGTCAAGCTCCTCAAAAGTCCGAGCAACACCAAGCAACGTCTCCACCACCGGCTTTGGCGACCTCTAACGATCTTTGGGCTCTCCACCCAAGGACAAAGGTAAAGTCCAGGATTGGACTCGAAGGGGATATCCGAAAGAGGGCTCCAGGCAGCTTGGGAGGCAAGGGGACGCTGAATTCCCCTACTCACGGTCTTTGCCTGACCGTGCCCGTATCATTGCAATCGGATTTCAACTGTTACGCAAAGAGACAGATCTGATCTCCATCATAGAAGGTATACGAAAGTCGACACTCATCGAGCTGAGCGTTCACCACAATGCTTTGCCCCCCCTGTCCGGCCACATTATGGCGTCCAGACAGAAGGTAAAGCGAGGACAAGAACCTAGGGAAGGTCTAGAGAAGGAACGTGGGCAACACTCATTCAGACAACAGTTTATAGAAGGTTTAGCTCTGGAACGATCTGGGATTCCACTCAGCTGGGTTCATTCTATTATGCACGGTTTCCAGTTATGCTTCTCTCTGTTCCTCTCTCTTAGAGTCTCAGATTCCCGATCTATGTCAAACAGACACCAGACTCAAACGATGCTATCCGTTGCTCGAGTAACATGTTGCATGCTTGAATACGAAGGTCAGACTCGATTTCAACAACTTTGATCGACGCGCGCGACACGTACGAAGCAAAGCGCAGCGGCGAAGCCTGGTGTCGGTACGCGGGCTCATTCAGATACAGCGTATGCGAGGGTCCAGAGGGCGGTGCCACAGAGTAGGACTCCACATCTGTTTTCTTTTTTTGTGTTTGTCAAAGGTTCTGATGGTGAGAGATCCGAGTACCTTCGGCTCTTTGCCGCCTTTGGATTGCACCTAAGTGTGAAGCAGGAGTGGCGGCAGTACTGTTGGTGATGGATTTATTTGATGACAATGTGGTGGATGTGTTGGAAGTCGAGTTGGAGTTTAAGGATAAAAAAAAAGGTGATTGGGGAAGCGATTCTTGATGTTCAGTGAACTGCTGTTTGTTTTATAAATTTATTTTTCTGTTTCACAGTCTCTGAATCTTTTAGACTGTCTGCTTAAAGTTTCTCTCTCTCTCTCTCTATCTCTCTCCGTCAGCATCTGAGGACCGTCTCTCTCTGTCTGTCTGTCTGTTTGTCTATAAAAGATGAAGAAGGGATAGAGCGGGATAGAGATACTTGGAGAGAAATGAAAATAACAGAATAATGAAGAGGAGAGATAAAAAGTTGGTGAGTATAATAGACTCGGATGGAGGTACTCGTGAACTTGAAGGGTGAAATTGAGGTATGTTTCATTTGTAGTCCAAACCACATCTTTTCTTTTCTTTTATTTGATGGTTTGAGTATGCCTGGGTGTGAGAGGACATTGAAGAGTAAAGAAAAAGAAAATGAAGAAGAGGAGAAGTGTTGGTGTCGCCGGGCCGGTAGGCCCGGTAATGCCAACAACTTTTTTCTCCTCCGTGTGTGTTAACATGCGCTTCGCGCATGTTGCCCCACACTATGTCAAAGAAAGCTGTTGGCGTCACCCTTTTGTTTCTTTTCATTTCTGATTGCGTTGGGTTTGATGCTGTTTGTAGTTGTTGGTATTTGCATGAATTGATCGTTTCAATGCATGTCGGTTGCACTGCTTGCTACTTCAATTATGCATGCCTTATGATGTTTACATTTCATTTGTGATTGCTTGGTCACTAGCGCAAACAATGAGTGGTTTAAGGCACCCATCTTCGCCAGCTAGGCATCATAGAGAAAATAATCTGTGCGTGTGCGTTGGCATTCGAAAAATTCAAGCAGCGATCAGCGTATAGACACACGTAATGCCTGATGTCAGCGTTTGAAAATTGACTAGGAATCGAATGCGCATATTTTTGCATGAGAGTGGTTTCTTAAGCTTCTGCATTATAAGTGGTGTGTTGGTCTTCTTCCCCTTATCAGTCAGTCAAATGCGGAAGACAAAGAGACGAAGAGACAAAGACTGCCTACGCAGTCAAGGCAGAATCAGACAAAAAGCCATGATGTTTAATAGCAGTACAGGTTTCTGCGGGACATACTACATTGCAGCAGACACTGATACTATACTCAGATCCACGTAGGTCAACAACTCGCGGACCCGGATGTGTTCTCTGACATACTCCATATTTACTAGGTCATTGGGCCGTGACACACCGATGATTCTGATCACTCTCCGTTTTTAGGTCCCTTCAGCCTTCGTGAACTCTCTAAAATGACACACTCCACAAACACACTCCAATTTTAGGTCCTCGGCCCTGAACTCTTCGGGAGTTGGTGACCCACGCGGATCCATATACAGTTTTGGCTTAGTATCGGTTTTTTTTTGTTTCTGTTGACGCTTTGTATGACAGACTTGGGCTCTTTGTTCCTCTTTGTCACGATGTCAATCTGTGCTAGTTGACATTTGTTGTTTTTGGTGGCATCTGTTAGGTCGTTGGCTTGTTCTGTGGATTCGTGGTCTGGAGATCTAGTGGGCAAGCATATGTACTTAGTGGAGGAGAGTACATGGTGTTACATTTGTGGTGAAGTTTAAGGTTCTGTTTGTTGGATGCAGCTGGAGTCTGGAGTGATCTAAAGATGAAGAGGAGAAGAGTTTGGTGAAGGAGATTGGTTATTGGAGCAGTGAATGAAGACTGGTTGTTGTTTTTGGTGACGTCATGATAAGCGTCCTATTATAAACTGAAAAAGGGTTTTAGTTTGCTTCAGTTAGTGGAAGAAGAAGGCTTTGCCTTGTACAAGAACTTTGTAGGCTTCTGTTTTCTTTTTTTGTATTTGTCAAGGGTTTTGATGGTGAGAGATCGGAGTACCTTCGGCTCTTTGCCGCCTTTGAATTGCACCTGAGTGTGAAGCAGAAGTAGCGGCGGTACTGTTGGTGACAGATTTATTTGATAACAATGTGGTGGTTGTGTTGGGAGTCGAGTTGGAGTTTAAGGATGAAAGAAAAGGTGATTGAAGAAGTGGTTCTTGATGTTTAGTGAACTGCTGTTTGTTTTATAAATTCATTTTTTTGTCTCACATGCAGTTTCTGAATTTTTCAGACTGTCTGCTTAAAGTTTCTCTCTCTTTCTCTCTCTCTCTCTCTATCTATCTCTCTCCATCGGCGTCTGAAGACCATCTATCTCTGTCTGTCTGTCTGTCTATGAAAGATAAAGAAGGGATAGAGATAGTTGGAGAGAAATGAAAATGACAGAATAATAAAGAGAAGAGACAAGAAGTTGGTTAGTATGATAGACTTGGATGGAGATACTCGTAAACTTGAAGGGTAAAATTGAGGTGTGTTTCATTTGTAGTCCAAACCACATCTTTTTTTTTCTTTCATTTGGTGGTTTGAGTATGCCTGGGTGTGAGAGGACATTGAAGAGTAAAGAAAAAGAAAATGAAGAAGAGGAGAAATGTTGGTGTCGCCAGGCCGGTAAGTCCGGTAACGCCAACAACTTTTTTCTCCTCCGTGTGTGTTAACATGCGCTTCATGCATGTTGCCCCACACTATGTCAAAGAAAACTGTTGGCGTCACCCTTTTGTTTCTTTTCATTTCTGATTGCGTTGGGCTTGATGCTGTTTATGATTGTTGGTATTTGCATGAATTGATCGTTTCAATGCATGTCGGTTGCACTGCTTACTGCTTCAATTGTGCATACCTTATGATGTTTGCATTTCATTTGTGATTGCTTGGTCACTAGCGCAAACAATGAGTAGTTTAAGGCACCCATCTTCGCCAGCTAGGCATCATAGCGAAAATAATCTGCGCATGCGCATTGGCATTCAAAAAATTCAAGCAGCGATCAGTATATGAACGCACGTAATGCCTGATGTCAGCGTTTGAAAATTGACTAGGAATCGAATGCGCATATTTTTGCATGAGAGTGGTTTCTTGAGCTTCTGCATTATAAGTGGTGTGTTGGTCTTCTTCCCCTTATCAGTCAGTCAAATGCTGAAGACAAAGAGACGAAGAGACAAAGACTGCCTGCGCAGTGAAGGCAGAATCAGATAAAAAGCCATGATGTTTAACTATAGGTTTTAATTTAAGATTGCACTTTATACTAGATTTTGTATTGACCACTCAGCCTAGGCTGATTCCATCACTCCCGCGAAGGTGCAACAAAGCTGTCGCTTTCTTGTGCAGAAGGCATGGCATTGCCAGTCTGCTCCTCGCCTGTTGTTTCAGCCGCTGCCTGGGATGATGTGGTCTGATCTCTTGCTGCTTCTACTGCTGCTGATGGCGGTGGAGTTTCTGTGTCTCCGTGCCAGGATTGGGCCTCTGCTTCTGCTGTTTCTGCTGCGGCAGGACTGGATCCTCTCGGCGCAATCTGGTGACACAGGATGCGCTTCTTCGACTTGGTGTCATTTCCCCCCCCCTGTTCGGAGGAGCCGGCATTGCTCCCTGGTGCTCCTTTTTCTCTGCAGCCTGTTACTGTACATTCAGTCCTCGACACACCGTGTTCACACAGGGAAGCTCGACCCCGACAAAGTCGACATTTGCTACGATAGCTGCTGTGCTCACAAACACCCTTGCCTCCACACTCTTTGCAATTATAGCGAATCCGCCCATGTGTACATATTCCCTGACCCCCACAATCCTTACATATGTAGCGCGTTCGCCCATGAGGGCATATTGCCGTACCTCCACACTCCTTGCAATGAGAACGACGTTTCCCATGCAGACAGCGCTTGCTTTTCGGTCCTCTTGCTTGCTTGTCCTTTTTGCAGTCTTCGCACGTCCGAGCAGTCTTGCCATGGGCGCACAAACGAACCACCCTCTTGCCCCCTTTCCCCCCTCGCCCCTTTCCCGACGACACCCCCTTGCTGTCCCCGTTCCCGTGCTCCCCTCCCTCTTTCAAATCTTCCATATAAACAGTCTCTTCTTTTTCGACATCCTCACGGTACCTTTTCAACCCCTCCACAGATCCGCCGGCATTCGACCACTCGAGAAACAGACTCGAAATCGCCCCCCCCACCTTCCTCAGCCAGCCAAGTACCCAACCCCCTACTTTTATGAAATCCGACACCAAATGAACACTTTTCACGTCCTTCTCAGTAGGAGGCACTCCAAGTGAATGGACGTCTCTCAGACTCACCACATGCTCAGAGACGGCGCATTCGATTGCGAGAGCCGTCTCCAACTCGAGGCACTCGGCAGCGAACCGAGCCATATCCCCCTCCCCCCATGCTTTCCCCCCCCGGTTTCTGCTGGAGGAAACGGCCTCTCGAGCAGCAGCCACTGCAACTGCGCGCTTGTCCTGCCACTGTTTTGCAACAGCCACCGCAAGAGAGCAGGTGTCAGAAATTTCAGAAGCGGTGTCAAGAAAGGAAGAGTCGGACGAAAGAACAGTGTGGGGAAAGAGAGACGAAACCCGCCCCCCATCCCCACCCTCAACCCCCTGTATAGACAATGAAAGGGTGTTCAGTGCTCTCTCCAGACATGAAACTGCCTTCTTTACTGCCTCTGCCTGACAAAAAATTCGACACAAATCTCTCTCAGGATCAGCCTGTGATGTGGAGTGTCCCATTGTCTCCCCAACTGTTCTCTTGGCCGCATCTCTTCCTTTCTTCAGAGAAGCCGAGAGAAGAAAGGCAGGAGGGAGAGGAGACGGACGCTCTCGAGAGCGCACAACAGTGGAAGAACAAATGGACAAACAAGAGGAGCTCCTAGAACGTTGTTTTGTTGAGGTTGGACCGGTCGACATCTTTCTTTCCATCTTCCATCTTTTCTCCCCCCCCGTTAATTCTTCAAAAACCGACAGAACCTCCAACCAACTGTCCGGACACACACCGGAGAGGCCGTCTCTGTCTGATGCAGAGTCAGTTTTCTGGCCCGTCTCCTTCTCGCCTTCTCTCACTGACAGAGAGGAGAGAGCCTCGACAGATGCGCACAACAAGTTCACTCCTGGTCGCACACCCCGACCCTGAACATTCTCACAAGACATGAGGAAGAAGTCTGTGATCTGTGAAGTCGTCAAAGCCCGAGGGGTGTTTCCATCCTGCAACATAGCTCAAAAAGACACAACAGAGGAGCATTCTGACACATAACAGAAGAAACACTCGCAACACACACATACACATACACATACACATACACACACACGCACATACACACACACATACACATACACATACACATACACATACACACACACATGCACACACATACACATACACACACACACACATACACACACACACGCACACACACACACACACACAAACCAGACAGACAGGCAGACAGACAGACAGACAGACAGACAGACAGGCAGACAGACAGACACACAGACTATATGACGTCTCTGTTTTTCTTCCATGTTCCTCTGTTTCAAACGAAGGGTGGAACAAGACAAAGTCATTCGGACAATCAAAGAAAGCACCGACAGTCGTCTAGACACGTGGAAGGGAGCCCGAAGGAGACAGACTTGCGCTTTTTGCCTCTGTTCCCCCGATGAGAAGATTTCATGAAAAAACTTGAAGTGACACGCTACTTCTCACTTCCACATAAAAGAGAAACAGTGAAAAAAACAAAAAGAGTCCGTACGACACACAGGAGAGAGGCCTGCACGCACCGTCAATTCAGAGAGGGGAGAGGGGGGTGGTGGGACACTTCAGACAGACAGACTACATGTTTCTTCTTCTTCTCCCTCCTTTTCTTCATGAACAGACAGACAGGCACACAAGCAGCCAAGAGAAGACAAGTTCACAAAGGGGCTTCACTGACAAAAACACACACACACACACACACACACACACACACACACAATCTGAGGAGGTGACATGCAGACAGAGACGGACTTGATCTCTCAGAAAAACAGAACCGCCAGAGGGCACCAAAAGTTGGAGCACGCCCACGTGTCCAAGTTGGGCGGCACAGTGCAGCGGAGACAGTCCGGACTGCATGCACAAAAAAGTGTTCACTCAGGGAGAGCATCATAAATTGATCACAGGCGTGCAAGTCCATGACTCGCTTCGAGTCGCTGTATTTGGGTCGGCCTTTCCAATTGACGTAAATTAAGACAAACAGACAGGCACGCACAGAGAATTTCTGCTCCCTTTTTGCCCCCCCACCCCCTGATGGGAGGAATGGCACAGATGTGGATCCCAAAAAACAAAAGGGGGGTCGGACAGGATGTACAAACTGCATCAGGGGCTCTTCTGTCCGCTTGTGCCTTCTGTTCAACTTCATTCGTGTGTGTGTGTGTGTATATATATATATGTGTGTGCGCGTCTGTGTGTCCGTCTATCTGCGTGTCTGTCTCTCTGCTTGTACTTGAAAAAGAGAGATGGGGGGGTGAAAGAAGAAAGAGAGAGGTCAAAGAAAGGACGAACGAAGCAAGGAAGGAAGGAAGGAGGGAAGGAGGGAGAGAAGAAAAACAAGAAAGAAGAAAAAAAGGAGAGAAGTAGAGAAAAAGCAATCGAAACTTCAAGCAACAAAACGAAGAACCGAACACGCACATGAGAGAGAAAGTGAACCATGCAGTTGATTTCCCCCCCCACTCACTCACTCACTCACACACACACACACACACTCACTCACTCACTCACTCACTCACTTTTGTCTGAGCGTTCACCCGGGCCCCCGCCTCCACCAGGATATGGACCATCTCCAAATCGCTGTTCATTGCTGCGCTGTGGAGGGGTGTGCAGCCCACCTGAACGGAGGAACAAAGAACGAAAGACGAAAAAACGAGAAGAACGAAGAATGAAAGGCGACAAGAATAACAAACGGCAGAAAAAATCGAACAAAACACTCCTGAGACTAAAAAAAAAGAAAGACATACACGTCTTTGGAGACACCGCAACGATAAACACCCATTGCGGTACCAAAGCAGAAGAGTCCAGCTGCGTGCTTCATCCTGGACAAACACGAACGATTTTACCCGCGCACCCGACACAACGACTGCGTGCTGCGACGCTCTTCAGCTTGGATACAAACCTCTAAAGTCTCTCTGCATCGTTTCTTCCAAAAAGCTGCTACTGCCTGCCTGTAGCGTCCCAAGACATCCCTTCATGCAGACTGACGTGATCCTGTGTGTTCACGTCTGCACCCGATCGGATCAGAACGGAAACGACCAGGGGTTGCCGTCTCACGGTGGCCACAAAAAGAGGAGTGTATCCTTCCTGCAACCGCGCAGAAAACTTGGGTCTTTCTCTCTTTCTCTCTCTCTCTCTCCCTCTCTCTCTCTCTCTCTCTCTCTCTCTGTGTGTGTGTGTGTGTGTGTGTGTGTGTGTGCGCGCGCGCGCGCGTGTGTGTGTGTGTGTGTGTGCGTGCGTGTGAGTGTGTATGTGTGAGTGTGCATGTGTGTGTGTGTGTGTGTGTGTGTCTCCCCTAAACAGCGCTGTCGTGAGACCCGGAAAAGCCAGCGGATTTTCGCAAATCATTGAATGAAAGGAAAGATCTGCTTGGTCTGGCCGTTTGCTGCCTGGTCTTCGTGTCTCTGTGTGTCTGCTGTCTAAGCGTGTGTGTGTGTTCTCCCTCCTTCTCTCTGACCCTGTTTTTGGACTCGAGGAGTGCTCCGTTTGCCGCCAGCCAGGACACCAGAGAGACCTCCCCTGTCCCCACAGCCTTGTGAAGAGGAGTGTTGCCCTCCTGCAGAGAGAAAGACAGGAAGGAAGGAAGGGAGGCAGAGAACGAGAGAGACGTGCGTTTGATTGCCACCTCACTTTCCGGCAGGGAAAGACCGTCTGCTCTGACAGATGGATCCGTCTCACTTCATGAGCATCAGGCAAGGAAGCATGCAGAGCCAAACCGAGCAGAGTTTAAAGGTCGATCCGAGACACAAAGCCGCAGGGGGGTTGGAAGATAAGAGAGTGAAGGAGGGCACTCACCTGATCCTCTGAAGTCAAAGACGCCCCCCTTTGCAGCAGAACTTTTGCCGTCTCCAGATGGCCCCCCTCCACAGCAGCATGCAACAAGGTGGAGCCTCTCTGAGAAGACACGCAAGGGAATGTGCAGCGTGACGACAGGCCTTTCTCTCACCCCCCCA
>JAHBMJ010002084.1:0-11915 GCA_018398765.1 Chromera velia | reverse complement strand
CCCCCCCCCCCACACAGCTACGTGTGTACATACAGACAGAACGATACATACACCTCTTTCTTTTCCCTTTGTACTTTTCTTCCCTGGTCTGTCTTCACTTTTCCAGTACACGATCGCGGACTTCGGAATATTCGCCCACAATTTCTTTTTGTCCGGACGCAAGCAAAGGCCGTTCAATCTCTGGCGAACGTGTGGCTGTCCACTCACTCACTCAGCCACTCACTCACCTTTTTGGGGTTCGAGAAGTTCAGGTCGATCTGCGCGGTCCTGTCCAAAAGTTCACTCAACTGCGAAGCCCTCCCTTCTGCTGCCATCTGAAAAAGACAGTCTTCTGGAGAGATCGTGACGGTCTCTGGCCAGCAGGAGAAAGAGCCGACTGCGCCCCTCCCCTCAAAAAGACCCCCCCCTCTGCCATTGGAAGCTCCACCTATCCGGGGGGGACACTCCATCTCCCTCTGTGGATCCTGGGTTTTCTGCTCATTCAGGGGGGAGGTCGTCCCCCACACAGAAGGGGCCGCTTGGGAAGTTTCTATCGACTCTTGAGAAGTCAGAACACCCCTGTACATCACGTACTCCATCGCTGCCGTACACCCTCGCCTTTGACAGAAACTCTTCAGGAAAGGCGCCTGGACAGAGTTCTGCTTGAAACTTGCAAAGTTCTTCAGGCTACCGCAGCCAAGCGACAAGACCGAGACAGACTTTGGAGGCTGGTAGGATATCCTTCTCCTTCTTTGGGGAGATTTGTGTGAAAGGAGACGGCTGACAGTCACGCCTTGGGCGCTTCTTGCAACAGCGATTTCTTTTTCACTGATTGATTCTTGCGCACTACTCTCGGACGCGGCTTTACAGGAAGGATTTCATCGATTCGGCTTTGCACCAAGCGACTGCAGCCGCTGCATCCGTGCATGCTGACACAGATCGACCCTGTCACGGACAGTGTGTATAGGTGACAGCTACACAGAGCCGCTCGCTCCGCTCGCAACTCCAAAGGCCCCGGAGGGCATGAATGAATTACAGCTCCGCCCTCCGCGGGGCCATGCATGGATTGGTGTGGAACCCAGGCAGGGGCCTTCTCCGTCAAGTTGTGGGGGCATGCCGGGGCCTGTGTGCACCCCGCCTCAGGTGGAGTCGCGGGGGATTAAGTGCCCCCCGGGCGGAGAGCTCCGTGCGAACATGTTTCAAGCCCCGCTCCGCCCTCCGGGGCCATCCGGGGCTGCTCTGCAGGCCACCCTAAAGAATTGCTAGTGGAACCACTAGTGGAATTGTTAGTAAACTTGATATTTTGGGTGCGCAGGAGGCGTTCTATGAATAAGTGCCCCTGGCATGTGTTACATGCTTTCCGGGGCCACGTAGATAGGTTGGGTCTCTCATTTAGTCTCTCATGGTGTCTCCATGTCTCTCCTTTTAATTTTTTTTTTTTTTTACATTTATGATATATCATGATATTAAATATATTCGGTTCAGTCTAAAAGTTTAGTTTTAAAACTTAGGCTCTCCATTTACTCCTAGTCACCGTCAATGTCCCTTAGTGCCTGTGCCGTGGCAATGCCACCAGCACTAGCAAAGGAACACTCCCCTCATGGTTACTTTCTCGGCTTTCTCTCCATCTTCATATAATAAACTGAAGCCCTGATAACCGCCATCTGAATCCTGGCTTTCACCATCCCTGCAGCTCTGCTAGGTTTGGTGTTGGTCCTAACTACGATTTGGTGTACCGTAGTGCAGCGCTCTCCGTAGTACTGTCATTGCTCTCTCTCCCAAGGCTCCATCTGTTGACATAAGAAAAAGGACAAAATCTGTTCTACTTTCAATACAGTCTGCCCCTTCTTTTAATTGCATATATTAATATAACGTGCATCATATGTGTAAAGTCTCATCCTAACATGACTGACGAAGTTTCCGAAGATAGACAGAGATACAAAAGTGATAATTGGAGGTCTTGGCGGCGATCAATGTACTCCTCAAGAGAGCGGCTCCCCTATTATTAATCTAAACAACACTTAAAAACTTGTTACAAACTGAATTCTTGAGCAAAGAAGAGAACTAGAGGCGCATGCTCCGACCTTTTCGTTGCTCCGGTATTAAGGCATCACTCGCTGTCGTTTCTCGTGTGTGTCAAGTTTCGTGGGAGTGGCATGGTCTTGTGAACAATCCTAAGCTTGCAACTGATTGACATGATTCCACGTTGTGCACGCTGGCATTGACTCTGTCCGCACTCTTTGCTGCTTTTGTGTTTACTGACCAGTCAGCTGAGTGAGAAAGTCTAGTAGTTTGAGTCCCAAGAAGGGATGTGGTGCTCTTTCAAAATGTTTTTGTGAAAGCTTTAGACGGGTCAGTACGTTATGCTGTCTCTCTCTCTCTCTCTCTGTGTGTATGTATGTGTGTGTGTGTGTGTGTATGTGTGTATGTGTATGTATGTGTGTGTGTATGTATGTGTGTGTGTGTGTATATGTGTGTGTATGTGTGTGTGTGTGTGTGTATGTATGTGTGTGTGTGTGTGTGTGTGTGTGTGTGTGTGTGTGTGTGTGTGTGTGCGTGCGTGCGTGTGACACTGTGCGCGCGCGTGTGTGTGTGTGTGTATGGGCGTATGTGTGTGTGTGTGTGTATGTGTGTGTGACTGTGAGTCAGAGAGAGAGAGAGAGAGAGACAAAGAGAGAGAGAGAGAGAGTTTATGTAAGTGTGTGTATATGTATGTATGTATGTGTGTGAGAGAGAGAGAGTTTATGTAAGTGTGTACGTGTGTGTGTGCCATACTACATGGGTGGATGGATGGGTGGGTGGGTGATTTTTGACCCATACACTGCTTCTCTCATCTTTCTGTGCTCATATATTTCATTTCGCATCTAGTCTGCGTTTCTTTTGCATGTTTGCTGCTTGTCCAGCTCTTCTCTTCTATATAATCTCAGTGTTCTGTTTGTTCTCTCCGATTCCGCGTTCTCCATATCGATGTCTCTGCATTAGCGTTTATGTTTTCGCCCTCCTCAATTCACGAGTTGTTTCAGTTCCTCTCTGCACCATGATCCTTTCATTCACATTTTGTATCTGTCCCTTCCCTTCCTGGGCTTCTCTTTTACTTTCAGATCGACTCGATATGCGCGCACTTCGTACTCAACTCTAGACTCAACTTCATAACTCCGGCCATGCACGACGACCTGAAGCAGAGCATTATGGCTGATGCTCTAGCTGATGCTGGTGGATGCGATGGGGTGCAAGCTAACACTTAGTCTAACGGTGAGTGGCTTCTTTTGTTGTGTAGGACTCTCCTCCTACTCCTTTTTCCTGCTCTGTCTTGCCTCCTTTTGCATCCTTCTTGCCTGCTTTTGCACCTTTTGTATCTCTTCTTCCTCATGTCTCTTTTTCTCTTCTTCCTGTCTCTTCTCTTTTTTATCTTGGATTCTCTCTACTTCGGCCTGTTTCCTCTCCTCTTCGTCGCATCTTCTCTGCTCTTCCTCACACTTCTTCCTTTCCTCTTCCTCTTTCTCGCGCTCTCTCTTCTCAAAGATGTCATACAGAACTGCATATTACCTCTCCCGCTACTGCTCTCTAGCCTCATAATCGGTCCAAGTGCTGCCCTGAAGGAAAGGTCTGGAAACAACGGAACGGCAGAGAGGGAGAAATGTAGGTGGCTGCATGGGTGGATGGATAGAGAGAGGAAAAGAAGGGAGCAGACTAAGAACTATGAACGAAAAATATGACCTCACCCCATGTAATTTTCCTTCAAAGTTGGAAAAACATCCAGGAGAGCTAACCGGGTGAAAACACAAAAGGATAAAGCGAGAAGAGGCACAAAAATTACGCATGCCGGGGGTGAATGGGGTGCTTTTTGCCCCCCTAAAGCGGCGCATTTCCGCAAAAAACTCGTTCTCATAATTGGTAATGAGTTAGAAACTGAAACTTTGTGTAAAAAGACGTTGTAACGAGAGAAAAAGAACTATAGAACAGATTTTTTATATTATTTCTAGAAACATAAGCTGCCATATAAATTTTTTGATTTTGCAGTCATTTTTTAACGGTTTTTAACAGTTAAAAAAACGGTATGAAGCTCACAAAATTTATATGGCAGCCTATGTTTCTAGAAATAATATAAAAAATCTGTTCCATAGTTCTTTTTCTATCATTACAACGTCTTCTTACACAAAGTTTCAGCTTCTAACTCCTTATCAATTATGAGAACGAGTTTTTTGTGGAAAAGCGCCGGTCTCCTATGCAGAGGGGGGGGCAAAAAGCGCCCCACTCGCCCCCGGCATGCGTAATACGAAATTATATTGGAAAACACAATCGGAAGCGTGAAGGAACAAAAAAAAAAAAGAGAAAATACCGCAGCAGTTACACGTTTACTGTCGGATTAATTGACTTCAAAATTCACAGTACTCACTTGACTTGTACAGGCCTTTCCGGGATCGCCTCCCTGCCTAGCTCCCTGCTCGAGGACCTGCTTCTGCTCTAGGCTTCTGCTCTTCTCGACGTCAGATTCGTTGGCTGAGTGCGAGATAGAAATCTGCATTCATGCAGTGTCGTGAGTTTGTTTATTCGGGTCAATCCTGATAACTCCACTGGACTGCTATGAAATAAAAGCGTACAGTCAGAGGGGCGTGAAAATATGGATGTCTGAAGGTCTTTCCCCCTGTATTTCCTTTTTTCTGCAATGCGCTGGAGAGTTCGACTGATCTTTACTCCGTGTGTCGTCTTCCTTTCTGGCTGGCGTGTCTTTATTGGTCGGTGAATCAATCATGGGATGTCGTGCTCTGTCAGCCTGAGTCTGTCTCATGCAGAACACCCATATCCCTCTGGAATAAGCATGGCAACAGCTGCAAATGATGATTAATTGCTTCATTTGTCTGCCGCCATCACGATCTTTATGATCGATCGATGCATGATCGATCTGAATTCAGGACAGAAGCAGGAAGACAAAGACCCTAGCTGCATGTATGCTCGAGGTTTGATTGCATGATCATGTGAGAGAAAGAACCGCAATCAGATCGAGGAACGTCGCCGAGCGAGCTTCCTTGAGGTTCAGGCACTGCTATGACAAGTTGAACGCCACATATAGCTGCGGCAGCAGCTGACCTTAGCTTCTGAGTCGGAAGTGCCTGAAGCCTCCGCTGCGTATCCAAGCCCTCTCTTCTTCCTTCTCTCCACTCTGTCTGTGAATCTCCCTGATTCTCCATGACGTGTGTTTTCTTTCCGAATCGGCCGGTCACTGACAGCCTGCGTGGGCTGCAAGAGTTACAGAAAGATGCAAACATGTGAGGACAGAAGGCTAGTAAGCCAACTCAAGAACCAACAAAAAGAAGAAGATGCAGGGTTCTTGCTTTCTCACATTCAATTTGAATCGAAGGAATGTGACAGGTAGAAATGCACGCGCCCCCTTTCATTTACCGCATGCAACTTTGTTAGAACGTTGAGTGTCAGATCAGTCAAACATAACCAAGAAAGATCGGCAGAAAAAGGTGAGAACAAGAGCTGCAGCAATATCGCAACGTTCACCCGGGAGAGAAAGAAGAATCCGTAAGTACGTGTCGCCTATCTCTTTGTTTTTATGCCGTAAGAACGGCACTGACATCCAGTGGCACCGACCTGAAGCTGTGCGGTCGCCTGCACCCACATGCTCGTCAGGTACTTTTTGAACTGGTTGGAAGACGGGAAAACGCCGGAGAGAAGAGTGCAGAACTCATGCACCTCCTCTTTGCTCAACCCCTTCTTGAAGTTCATGCTGTCTGCTGCCGCTTCAAATTCGTCCACCAGATCGATCTCTGAGTCATCGTCATTGTGGAAACAGACCTGTCCTCCCATCCGCTGCCTCGCTCTTTCTTAGACTACCAGCATACCCAGGGAAAGCCGGACAACCCCCTCTTCGGTTCCAGAGAACCGATCGAAGAGTCCGTCGACGGTCTTTCTTCTTTCTGCGTCGTACAGGGGCTCACAGATCAGACGCACCAGATTGTCAATCCTCCCCTCCACCTCTTCCAGTGCGCGGTTTGTTACTGCGTATTCCACGTTTAGACCATGCCTGTCCAAGACCTCATTCCCCCACCAATAAGACCCTTTCATTCCGTCGATTCCAAAAGTAGGACACGGGTTCTCTCTGCAGGACTTCAGAACTTGTGGGAAAAAAGAAACACGGTACGCCATTTTGTGTCTGACCATTGAAGCCAGATCGTCTAGCAGATCGTCCACACCACAGCGCTCCAGATCATTCCCCTCAAAGAAACCTGAGGCCAGCTGCTCAAAGTTCAATGAGCTGCTTCCTTCCACATTCCCTCCCTCACTCAACGAGTCGGGCAGAACTCCGGAAGGGTACGTCTCAGCTAAGTGTTCGAAGAGAACAAGCCTCTTACCCTGAGTGAGTGTTACCCCAATGCGCGCTAAAGCATCACTGAATGTAGAGAAGTCAGCCAAGTGCTGAGGGTTGTCAGTCTGGTCAGAGGTGTTGAAGGCCTCGAACAGACACTCTCCCTTTGTTTGCGGGGGGTGGAGGCAAAGAGAGACCTTTGCTCTCAGAATCATGCGCTTCCGCCTGCCCAGCTGCTCAGATCTGTCTTCTTTTGGGGTGTTAATATCTTTCAGAAAGCGGAGAATTTGGGAAAACTCCCTCTCCTGGCCCGAAGGGATTGCTGCTGAAATTCCTTGACACCACTCATGAAAACGTGTCCTTACAATTTTCCTGGTGGTTTCACTGCATTCCTCCGCAAGCCCCTGACAAGCTTGAAGGAGATCCGATCTGGTGGGTTCAGGATAGTTCAGGAAACTGCCACTGGGCAAGGCAGGCAGCCAGTGCGTCTTCCTGCAACCTTGGGATCTTGTCTTTAAGATTGTCAAAGACTCCGTCTACCAACATCCTCCTGACTGCAGTGTAGGTGCCTGTCGTAATTTGATCAATCAGGGCCCGCCAGTTGCCCTTGTACGTCATGGAGGATCTGTGCATCTGCTTCTGAAATATTATAAATACCGGTGGAGTGGAGTGTCTGCTCCATTTCCTGTTTGGAGACATTGGTGCTGTTTCGGCAGCGAAACCCTTGAATCAAGATCCGCACCAAATCCACGCGTCCGTAGATCTGGACATAAAGAGAAGTAATCACACCGTCTAGATGTCTCTGCATCTTCCCCGAGTCTCTCGTTCTCACGCAGTGAATCTGTACAAGCGGAGAGTTAAGCGTTCAGGGGAGATTGCAAGAATCAATAAACTCTGAGGGAATAAAAGCTGAAGGTGTGGCCTGCTGGATCCTGCTCCATGGTTGATCAAGAAACGAAGCAACGCGGGCAACAAAAATGTTGTTCCTGACAAGTGATGACAAGTGTTGACAGTCTTGTTACAATTATCGCTGAGTGCCTTGTTTCGCACATCTTCAGCATAAAAGTCGGTTGGACTGTTCAACGAGTCGCCGGAGTCGGCCTTCGAATTCAGCAGCAAGTTCAGCTTTTAATTGTGTCAGACATGTGTCAGACTCGTGGCCGGATCGATATGAATTAGCGGAGACAGTGAATCTATGTGAATCTGCAACTTTGTTTAATTTTGTTAAGTGCCGCAGATTCGCGTAAATTTTGCGTGCGTCGAATCTTCTTGCTACTGACATGTCATCCCCACCGAGCTGAAGAGAGCAACTTTCGGCCAATGAAGTCTCTCTTCATTGCCTTTCGCAGTCGTTGTTGAGTTGGGTATTTCCAATGCGTCGACGCTCTGTGTGTCTTCAGAGCTTCTTTGTTGTTGCCCAGTCCTTCAGTAGACCTGTTTCCTCGCGGTTTTCTGTCCACTTCCGTTTGGCGTCTCCAAAGCGATCGTTCTCTTCGCTCCGCTCTGTGACCGCTATGAGTGCAGACAAATTCACCGTCGCTTTGTGTCAGGTGAGTGCGCACTTCTGCCTTCATGACCGAGAAGGTCACGTGCATGATTGCACCCTCACTTTATCTTTTCTGCCTGCAGACCCCTTCTGTCTCATCTGCCCTCGAGGTCTCAGAAGCCCGCAAGGTCGCCCTCGCGTCTGCCAAGGAATTCGTTGAGGAAGCCAAGAAAAAGGAGCCGGGACTGTCCATGGTTATCTTGCCTGGTGAGCCTCTTTGTCTGTCTCCTTCATTCTGACCACAAGGTCACAATGTGTTGACACTGTGTCGCCCTCCCCCCATGGCTCTGTGCAGAAATGTTCAACTGTCCGTATGGCACGAAGGTCAGTCAGTCAGCCTGCTCAGTCTGCCAGAAAGATTCCACTCGAAAGGGCAACGGAAGTAAGCGTCTGCTCTCGGCCTTCCATTTTTTTTCGGCGTATCAGAGGGGTGTCGGCGTGCTGTAGTCCCTCCCTCCCTTCATTCCTTCCACACCGTCTCCGTGTCTGTTCTCTTCCCGTCTCCCGCGTCTCAAATAACCACGTCTCCTTGTATCACTCTCAATGCGGTGTTTCGGTTCTCCTCCCGTCTCCTTTAGCATTCTGCTACCCCCTCACTTCCACTTTCCCTTTTTTCTGATTCAATATGCAGTTCTTCGAGCCCTTCGCAGAGACGGTCCCCGGACCAGGAGAGGTAGTCAACGAGGCAGAGAGGTCGGCTTTCCGTTCAACTCCAAGACAGGCGCCTTTCTTTCTGAGTGCACCTCCATCCGAATATCGCGTGTAGATCGATGGGCTAAACGTCTAAGAGAGCTCTCAGGGCCCGTCTTTCTTCTTCTTCTTCTTTTTCTTCTTCTTCTTCTTCTTCGCATTTTCTTTTCTTGTTTTCCCTCTATTTCCCTCTTCTTCTTATTCTTCCTCTTCTCATTTTCTTTTCTTCTTTTTCCTCTGTTTCCCCCTCTTCCTCCCCCTGCTGAAAGTGCAGTCTGTCAGAACTCGTGAATGATTCTGGCCTGCTCGTCTCTCTTGCTGCTTGCGCGCACATCAATCGTTTGATGTCGCCGTGTGTACAAAAAGTCTTTCTTCATCCCTCCCTTTCTTCCTAAGACTTCATTCCATTCTTCCATTCTTCCATTCTCCATTTCTCTCTCTTTCTCTGTTGCAGTCCTTCCACCGCTTTTCTCGTGAAACTTGCCAAAGAGTCAGTCTGCAGGGGTTCAGAAGAAAGGAACACTTTTGTTTGTGAATCTCCAAGTAAATGCTCTTTTTCGGCGTCCCTTCAGAGAGGAAAGGGGCAGACCGACAGAAAGAGCCAAATCAGAAACGAAAGAAAAGACAGAAGTGTGGACATACGAGCATAGAAGAAGAACACAGAAAGGTGGGGGGGGTGGAAGCCGGGACGGAGAAAAAAAAAATGCATTAACAACTCCAAAAAAAGGGGGCGGGAGGCAAACGCCATGCACATCAAGATTGTGAGGTGCCATCTGTTTTCCCTTCCTGCAGTGTGTCTGCTGCGAGCCCGTTTGTGTTCCTCAACCCTTCTTGTGACTGTCTCTGTTCGTCCTCTTGTGCAGAAATTCAATTTGGCTGATTGGAGGTTCGATCTCTGAGGGGAAAGAAGGGAAAGTTTACAACACCTCCCTTGCCCTCAAACCGGACGGCACCATTGTCGCCAAACACAGAAAAGTGAGGGAAGAGAAGAGACCGATGGATGGAGAGACGGACGGGAGGGAGCAATGCGAACCTTCTCAGACAGCCCCTTCTCTCCCTTCCTTTATTGCTTTCTCCATCCATCCATCCATTCACCCCCCGCCCATCAATTCGCCCATCGGGATTTCATCGATCCATGCGTGGATGCATGAAGGAAGGAAGGAAGGGAGGAGGAGAAAAAGGCAGCGTGGCATGACGCAATGCCGATCACAGAAAGGGGGGTGGAAGAAGTGTGTGGAACAAACGGCCAAAGCGTTACAAGGAGTCTTCTCAACTACTTGAGTGAGGAGACTCTCTCGCCGCCACGCACCCTGCTCGCTTGATCCATTTGGACAGTCCCCCATTTCGCTCCGTTGGGCTTTCTCTGCCTAGTTCTTGCTATCTGTCTCTCTGTCTCTCCGCGTGTCCGTTGCTGTGTGGTCGTGTTTCTGTCGTCTTCCTCTCTCTCTCTCATTCTGTCTTGCTCGCTCGCTTCCTTTCTCTCTTTGCAACTTTCCTTAATCGCTGTATCCCTCCCTCCCTCCCTCCCTCCCTCCGTTTGCTTTTCTTTCTGTCTACCGATACAGGTGCACCTGTTTGACATCAACGTACCTGGAAAGATCACATTCAAGGAGTCGGACACACTCACGGCAGGTGGGACAAATAGCTCGAGCGCGGTCCCACGCGATCCATTTCTCTTGAAGTTCCTGAGTCTCAATTGATTTTATGTCTTTCCTGCCCTTTCTTTTTTTCTTTCTTTCTTTCTTTCTTTCTTTCTTTCTTTCTTTCTTTCTGTCTGTTGTTGAACTCTCTCGGCCGTGATCTCGAAGAGAGAGAGAGCTTGCTTTCTGCATTAAAATGTTCTTTTCCCTTCCTTAATTTTCTGCTTCAAGAATGCCGCATGTCTTTTTCACTTCCCTCCCTACAGGACTGAGCTCAGCACATGTTGGCCGGCCTATTTCTTTTCCTTTTGAACGAGGTACATAGTTCATCTCTGTACGTGCACGTGTCGATGACTCTCTTGGTTTCTCTCTCTCTCTCTCTCTCTCTCTCTCTCTCTCTTTCTCCCTCTCTCTCTCTCTTTCTCCCTCTCTCCCTCTCTCCCTCTCTCCCTCTGTGTGTGTGTGTGTGAAGGCTCTGAGATCACAACCTTCGAGGGGCCATGGGGAACAACGGGTCCGTCAGTCAGTCAGGGATCTGAAAGGAAAGGGGAACGGGCTATGTCTCTCTCTCTTCTGCATGTGTGTCTGATTGAGAGAGCCCCCGGGGCTGGATTTTGAGCGTGTCGTGCTACAGAGATAAGTGAAAGTCGGAGGCTGATCGATGCTCTTCTGTCTGTCCTGTATGCTCCGTCCATCCATCGAAGCAAATCTCTCTCTGCATCCCTCTGTCCCCCCCACGAAGATTTTCTTTCATTTGAGTACGGACTCAACGGTTCTTGTCTTTGGCGAACTTTGCGTTTTTTCTTCTTCCTTTTTTTTACTTTCCGCGTTGCTTTTCGTTTCATTCAGCAGTCGCTGTCTCGTTTTTCTTTTCTTTTCGTGCTTTTGTAGCGTTTCAAATATGTACTGAAATCAGGGCTCAAACAAAATCACCAAAACAACATATCTATTCATAAGAAGCCCTTTTTTTTGCGGGAAGGAAATGTTGTCATTCCACTTTGATATCTACTTGTTGTACTTGCTTGCAGGTTTGGCCATTTGCTACGACGTTCGATTTGCCGAGTTGGCTCTCTGTATGAGAGAGAGGGGGGCCAAAGTTTTGATCTACCCCGGAGCCTTCAACTCGACCACTGGGCCCGCACACTGGAAGAAATTGATGACGGTACGGTCAGGAATTAAGGGGTGTGTCTCTCTGCAGGGAAGCTAGGAGGACGTCTGTTCGTCTTCTCAAAAAAAGATAAAGAAAGACTGTGGTTGGTTGATGGGATTTTCCCTCCCTCTGAACACAATTTGAAGGTTCAACAGTCAGGCACAGCAGCAGTCTCCTTTTCTTTCCAGAAGTAAACAAAAGGCTTGGAAGGTGATCTTTCTGTTCTCATTGTGATAGCTTCACACTCAGTGAAGGAATGAATGTGTGAGTGGGTCAGTGCATGACTTGGCATGGGTGAGTCGCCTTCTCTTCATTCTTTCTATCCGTTTCTCCCCTGATGACCCCAAGCGCGGGCCTCACAACTGAATCTCTGCGTTCGCACACATGTGCATGACCGACTTTCTCTCCCACTGATGTGAAACAACCAAAGGTTGAAAGAACTATCCTGCCTACATCCATCCACCCGACGGCCCTCTACCCTCTCTCCGTTTCCCTGCCTGCCTGCCTGCCTGCCCGTCTCGATCTCTCTGGTTCCCCCCCCTCTCCCCATGCACGCAGGGCCGAGCGCTGGACACGCAGACCTTCGTAGTGGCCTGC
>JAHBMJ010002083.1:0-22938 GCA_018398765.1 Chromera velia | reverse complement strand
CCGCTATTCCGAGGATATGATCCTTAACAGGCCACCCGAGGAGAAAAGACATTCCCGCAAGAACCCTGCAAGCAATCAAGCACGCCAGCAAGCAACAAAACATGAAAGAGGAATCAAAAACATGAAAGGACCAGCAGGCGCATCCATGCTCACTCCAGACGAGACAGGGCACGAGGGTAAACAAATTCGTTCCGGACACACACACCTACACACACACACACACACACACACACACACACACACACACACACACCTACACCTGCACACACACACACACACACACACACACACCTACACACACACACACCTACACACACACCTACACACACACACACACACACACACACACACACACCCACACCCACACCCACCCACACACACACACACACACACACACACACAATTACTCGCACTGTGGCATGGGAACAAACTTATACACCGACACATCACGCACGGAGGGAGGGAGAGGGCGATGGGGTGAGAAGGGAGACGGAACAACTGTGCGAAGAGAAGAGAAGAGTTAGAAGAAAGAGAAAAAAACGGACGGAAAGACGGAGAGACCAAAGACCAACCAGGGGAGATACGGAGCCCTGACGGTGAAGAAGAATACGTGCATCCGAGCAGCGCTGTTGCGTCGACCCCACACGTAGGTCATCACATCAATCAGGGCACCCGAAAAGAAATACGTCGCCCCGAAAAAATAAGACAACCCCTGCAGGATTTTATTTACCCATCGACAAACATTTGAGCTCAACACGACTGGAGATATTCAGGATCCCCCCAAAAGGGTCAAGTGAGGTGATGAGTGGGAAAGGATAAGTGAAACGCACGGAATCCTTTTCTTTCTGATCTTGTACGAATACGTGTTGTAGTTATGGATGAAAAGACGCAAATACAAACTGACAGAGAGATAGGGGGGAAGAAGAAATGAAGGAGGGAGAGCGGGATAATCTCCAGGCGATGAGAACCAAATAGAGAAAGACAACGAGAAAAGGGAAAACAAAAAAAAAAGAATGACAGCAAGAAAGAGAGAGAGAGAGAGAGAGAGAGAGAGAGCCCGACCAATAGACAGACTGACCAGGAGCATCCAACAAGAGACGATGATCATCCAGAGAAAGGAGGCCGCCTTGCCGCTGAAAGAGGTCTCTTCGAGAGAACCGCAATAGTACACCCTGCACACATGCAGCTCGCAGTGTATGTATGTGCTTTCCTTAATAAAAACGAAATTCCAACAGAGAAGAACGTGGCATAGAGGTAGGAAGAAAACAAATAACTCTTCTTTCTCCAACCCTCTACAACTGGTCTTCTGTCCCTCCATTTTTTTCCCTCCACAGATTCACCCCCGCCCCTTCCCAAACAGTTCTCAGTCGAAGCATCAATTTGACTTCTCATCAACACCCCCGTCACACGCCTGACTCAGCCCACTTCATTCATTCCATGCAATCACGGTCCCTGCACCCTACTAAGCTAAGCCATCAACTTACAGGACATAAGCGTTCCAGAAAAAAGGGAGCCCAAAATTTCCGAAGAAGAGAAAACACGTCACAAGTCTCCACAGCTGCAGCCAAAAAGCGCAAGATTTCAGCTGATCGACTCCTGATTTTGTTGCGCAAGATGCCAAAAGGAAAGCCAAACCTCACGGGTATTTGCGGGGGCGCAAACTTTTTCCTTTTAGAAACTCGACTTTCTCGCACACTATCCAGACAGAAATTAAGGCCCCAAAAAACTTTCCTCTTCAGACCATGCAATGATGTCACCTCTTTCCTGTCTCGCTGTCGACCGATAGGTACTGAAATCTGCTGCCCAAAAACACGCCCCAGGATCACTGCTGAGCCCGTGACCACAGAAGTACAAGACAGCTAGAAGATAAGCCAGGGGCGCACTCCCTCACTGCCTCCACTGACTGACCTGATAGTGCCTCAGCACGAGACCCCAGTTGAGGTAAAGAGTGAAGGGCGAGACCAGGTCCAGAGAGCACAGAATCATCAGACAGGTCGAGGCCAAGAAGTAAGACTTGGTCACTGGCGGGATCTCAAAAAAGTTCAACTCCATTTTTACCTCTACCTCCAAACAAGAAAAGGGACGGGTGAATAAAGAATCAATCTGCTTTTCCTTCTCCCCTCTCCACTAAGACCTCAACTGCTCCCGAGATCCTCACAGTCTTCCACAAGATACAAAAAAAAAACCAACTGCAGCGCCAGCTGACTGATTTCCTTGCATACAAGCGGGCAATGTCTTTGTCACCTGCTGAGAAACTTCTTCCTTTGTGCGAATCTTCAGCGCGCCTCTTTTTTCTCCTTACAGCACAGGCAAGCAGTCGTCGCCACGTGAAGCCGCGCTCTTTCTGTGATTGTGGTCGAGAGACTTTCACTATTATGGGACAGAGGCCAGACAAACCCTCCCACGCTTCTGTTGAGACTGTGCCAACGTTGGGGGCCGGATCCCTTCTTTCCTCTTCCTCTCTCGGGACGGGGTGATTTTTTGCCTCCCGGCCGAGGTTCTACTTGGTAGAAGCCCGCTTTATCCCCGTCTCCTCACCTTCTTCACTCAAGCGAAACTCAACTACCTGATTGAGGTGGAAAGGAAAGCATCACATACGTTGGGCAGCAAATCGAATATGCAAACACACGATGTTCTATCAATATACATGATGTTCTGGGAGCTATAGGGCACTGAGAGAGTTCATGAATATGTTCATGAGAGTGTAGGAAGCAGACTTAACGTTGACGACCGTGGCGGCGCCATGGCGGCGCCATACCTCGGATTACCTCGGGCCCGCGCGCGTATACGCCGGACCCCAAAAAACACTGCGGCGCCATCAGATTGCCTGACCTGCATGCATAACGTGTACTGACCATGCATCAACGTGGTGTCGCATTCCATGGTCAAGAGGTCTGTTATTCTGAACCTTCTGGAGATCACGACATTTGATGTGATCGCTTGTTCTCCTGTACGTGGCTGCAGGAGAATTGCTGGACTTACAGCAACACATAGCAGTTGAGGGGAGACAGGGTTGGTGTGTGCCGCCCAGAAATACGCAGCTGGGCCGACCCTCGTGACCCTTCTGCCAAGCCCAGACTTTACTGCGATGTCGGCAGCAGCAGAAGAGAAAGGGAGAAAGAGGAAACTGAATTGGAAGCGGGTCGTGATACCAGATGACGTTGCCGCAGAGTCAGTGAGTCAGTCAGTGAGATACTTCAATCCTGTCGTGGAACTGTGGTGACTAAAGTTTGCCAGTTTCTCTCCTGTTCTGACTTCTCCCATCAATCCCGATGAAGGAACAAGCCACTACCGGTGTTTGTCTCCGTTTCTTATGTTCATTTTCCCGTCCTTTTCATCAGCCGTCCTTTGTTGCCGTCTCTTGCCTTCCCGCTACCCCCTTCACCTCGTGCCCCCCTTTCTCCCGAGCTCTTTCCTACACCTCCTTCCGCCCAATGAGTGCAAGCCTCTCCCTCTTCATCTCTCCTTCATGACACAACACGAACTCTCACCAACCCCCAGCCCCCCCTGCAGATTCACTTCCGGTGGCGTCTCTCTCTTTGAAGAACTAGATCCCAAGGATGTGCACTTCTTCACCTCTTCATCAGCCTCAAAGAAGCCTGATGACCCTCACCCCCCACCCCCCAAAAAAGGAAAAACCAAGAAACAGACAAAGGGCAAAAAACAGCCAAAGAAACCAAATCTGAAAAAGAAAAAGAAAACACCCCAGACAGAGGCCCCACAAGAAGATGAAACCGCCACGCACAAAGAAAACCACAAAGCAAAATCAAGCAAAAAGGTCAAGAAGCAAATGCAGCCGAAGGGTCTCAAGCCTGCGACAACTGGTGCCCAAACCAAACCCAAAGTCACCAAGCCGCTCCCGCCCCCACCCCCTCTTCCCCCCGGATGGCAGCCTCTCCATCAGTCTGTCGACCTTCCCGAGTCTGTGCGCCGCGCCATAGCTGAAGAGAGGTTTGCAATGCCCACAGAGATCCAAGCCAGCTGTATACCCCCTGCTGTCCTGGCACGCAAAGACGTCATTGGTGCCGCAGAGACGGTTGGTTTCTCTGGGTTTGATCAGGCGAGACAACTCTGTGCTTCAGTGGACAGTTGAATTGGGTTCTTGCTTGCTTTCTCTGTTTGTTCCTTCTGTTCTTCTCCCTCCGCCCTCTGAGGTCTTTCCTAAAAGAGAGAGAGAGAGAGAGAGAGAGAGAGAGAGAGAGAGAGAGAGAGAGAGAAAGAAGGAAAGCTCCCATTCCCTCTCTCCTTCTTTCTCATGTTCTTTCTTCCTGCTACGATCCTCTCCTGCAGGGATCCGGAAAGACGCTTGCGTACGCCATTCCCTCCGTGATGGTGGTGCTGCAACTGGACCCTTCCTTGGCACTGCCCCCAAGCACCTCTGGCAGCAGGAAGAGAAGAGAAGAATCCAGTGGGTCGGAAAAAGAGTCTGCTGCCTGCGTGCGTGTGCTGTGTGTGCTGCCCTCGAGGGAATTAGCTCGGCAGGTTGAGTCTGTGTTTCTGTCCATCACGAAGGGAACTTCCATCCAAACGGTTTGCGTGGTGGGAGGCCTCGCACCTCAAAAGCAACAAAGACTTCTCAGTCGGAGACCGCAGATTGTTGTGGGGACGCCAGGGCGTCTCTGGGCTCTGATGGTCGATGAGCACTTGAGGGTGGACGATCCCGGAAATGTGGACGCGTTCGATGTTGACCCCTCGCCCCAACTGCAGGACCTCTCGCTTCTACGGGTTCTCGTGATGGACGAGGCAGACAGGCTGGTGGACTTTGGGCACTTCAAGGAGCTGGAACTGATGGTGGAGAAGATCCGAAGACAGACCCAGAGATCGGGGGGGGGGAAGAAAAAGGGAAAAGAAGTGGGGAATCTTGACAGTCAGTTACAGGTGTTGGTGTTCTCTGCCACTCTTTCGTTGCCACAGCATTTGAGGAACAAGAGAGGAAAGAAACAGAAGGGAGCGAGTGGGCAAAGTCGCTTGGAGAAATTGATGGAGCGTCTGCCTTTCAGGGGCGACAAACGAGTGCATGTGGCGGACCTGGTCGTTGATCGTGGCACCAATACAAGTGCAAGGGAGTTGCAGGAGGGCGACGGGGGAGCAGTCTCAGCGGAGGTGGAGGGCGGAGAGGGGGAGGGAGGGAAGAAGAAGAAGAATGCAGAGCCAGTCCGTGTCAGACTTCCAGCTACTCTGGACATTCGAGTCTTGCATTGTGAAGAGGAAAAGAAGGTCGGTGGGTGGGTCTTTCTTTCTTTCTTTCTCTCGGTCTGTGGAGATGACGGAATGCACGGAAGGGGCAAACGAAGCGCTGCATGTCACAGGATGATCGGAATCTTGTCCCCCGATTTGCTTTCGACCCGCATCTCTTCACTTACTTCCTCCGCTTGGTTTGTTTTTTTGTCGATTGGTTAGTTGGTCGCAGGGAGCTGGCTGTTTTTCTTGCCGCCCCCGTTCGCATGTCGGCGTGCACGGGGACTTCCTGTGCTGCTTTCTTTTTCTGTATGTATGCCTTCTTCCTTCATTCCCTTCCTTCCTTCTTCCATGATGCCTGCAGGAATTGTTCTTGATGATGTTCCTGCTTCGTCTCTTCTGGGAGGCCTCCCGTATGGATAGCTCCTCCGTGGAGTCTGGAGATGGACAGACTCCCTCCTCAGTGAAGGTCCTCGTGTTCGTCAACGCCGTCTCGTACGTTCTCCGTCTGGAGCCTCTTCTTCGCACTGTCTTCTCGGGGGGTGAATCTGCTGTGGCGCTGCTGCAGGGCCGTGTAGGAGGGGGAGGAGACCCGAGAGGAAGACAGATGAGGGGACTCTTGGGGAGTGTGGCAGGGGTGGAGGTCGTGGGGGTGCACAGCGGGATCAAACAGCAACAGAGACTGCGGAAAGTCGAAAGGTCAGTCAACAGGCAGGAAGAAGAGACTCTTCACCGGAAAGCTGTACGGTGGTAGAACACACACACAACACGCACAAAGACAGACACACGCGCGCGCGAATGCACAGAGAAAAAGAGAGACACACACACACAGAGGGAGAGAGAGGGAGAGAGAGAGAGAGAGAGAGAGAGAGAGAGAGAGATGTTTGCATTATTTTCAATCGGATGTAAGCCTGTCAGTTGCAAATTCTAAAAATCCCTGCATGAGTGGACAGGCACACCCCTCATCATTCCTCTTGAGCTATTCGCATGTGTTGAGTGGTCTCATTCTTCCCTCCCCCCTTCCCTCGTTGCAGTTTCTCGAAAGCTCGACTTGCAGTGCTGGTGGGCACAGACGTTGCCGCTCGGGGTCTAGACCTCCCGGACCTCTCCTGTGTGGTCCACCTGCAGCCCCCCAGGGACGCCGCCACGTTCGTTCATCGGACGGGACGAACGGCGAGGGCGGGACGGAGCGGCCTCTGCGTGTGCTTCTGCGGGCCTGCTGACGTGAACACGTGGCAGTTGAATTTCAAACACATCGGTACGGAAGCACCGAGACCCAAATAGGCGTTGTTTCAATTGTCTGAAAGTCGGGTGAAAACATCAAAATTAGTCCCTCCGTCTGCCTGTCATCACACAATCCCATATCCCAGCCCGACAGCTTTTCTTTCTTCCCCGATCCTCTCTCGTGTGAGTCCAATCACTTGACTGCGGCTGTTCATATTCGCACTCTCCTCTCCTCTCCTGTGCAGGGAGGAAGGTGGAGGAGTTCGGGGAACCTGACGAGACCTCTGCACTGGAGTCGAGGCAAGTGACAGGTAGGCATGCAGTCTACTCACAGTGCCTTCCTTCGTCCATCTCCTTGAGCTTTGTTGAGTTGTTTGCTTCCTGCCGCTCTCTTCTGCTCTTCCCCAAACTGCTTCGTTCATTGCGTTGTTTCTTGATATGTTATGTCGTCTTTTTGGATTCTTTCCAAACGAGTGCCTGCATGTGTGCGTGCAGTCTTGAGGGAGTCCTTCTTCCTCGCGGAGTCGATCGAGAAGGCCGCTCACCAGGTGGGGGGAAGAGAGAGAGAGAGAGAGAGAGATCCATGGGAGGGAGTGCAATCAGAGACCTGTCCGTGAAAACACGCATGTACACACAGTGCATTTCTAGAACGGAGAGCCAGTAGCAGCGCTCTGTCAGAGAAAGAAAGAAAGATATGACAGGCGGATAAAAGGGGAAGGAAGTATGCTGTCGTTCGTTTTCCTCATGAATGAATTTGGTCGTCTGTACCTCCACCGCCTTTCATACACGTTGTCACTCAAACCCCCCGACCAATTCTCCCTTCTTGCTTCTGTCCAAAGAGAAGATTCAACTCATTCCTTTCCCTCCCCTCCCCGCTCTGCTTTGTAATGCCACCAGAGATGTACCAGGTCTCTTCTCTTTCAGTGGCCAGCACGCTTCCTTGAATCGTTGCCTGTATGTTTTTCGTGTTTCAAAAGAACGGTTCTGACTGGCTATCGTTTCCATCTTCATGACCGCTCTCGCTTTGTCTTCTCTGCGTTTATGCCTCTCTCTCTGTCGGTACAGGAGCAAAAAAGGCATCAGGATGATACATGGTTCAGGAGGGCTGCCAAGGAGGTGAGCAGGGAGGGAACAGAGAATGAGAGACGAACAAAGAGAGGGAGAAAGACGGGACGGAGGGCTAGATGTTGTTTTGACTTCTCCTCATTTTCGTCCAGTCTCTTCATTCGGAATTCTTCCCTCTTCGCACCTTTCCCGTGTGGAGCTGATCTTTGGATGTTTTGTTTTCTCCCTCCCTGCCTTTCTCTACGGCTTCCCGCCCTTAGAGTTTGTCGACTCCAACCGGATCCTTCTGGGGTGTATGTGCGTCTCTCTCTCTCTCTCTCTCTCTCTCTCTCTCTGTGTGTGTGTGTGTGTGTGTGTGCTGTCTTCTCTTCCTTTTCTTGCCGCACTGAATTTTTGGCTCTGTCTCTTTGTCTTGAAGTGAATCAATGCGAGCGACCTGAGTTCTTTGTCAATTTGTCCTGGAGATTTTTTGCTGAGTTGTCTTTCTTTTCATCCCTTTCACCGATTTGCTTTTCCATTTCTTTCACACTTGACGCAACACAGGCTGACATCATGTTGAGCGACGAGGAAGATGCAGAAGAAGCCTCGATCAAGCAACAGGTCCGTCAGTCAGTCGGACAGACAGCATGGGAGGGCGGGGGGGATTGAAAGTGATGGCAACAAATTGTCGACCCTCGCTTCCTTCTTCTCCGCAGTCCCCACAGGAGGCGCCCCCTCCCCTTCTTTTTGTCTTTTTCTGACATTCCATCAGTTCCCCACCCGGCCCCTAGCTGCCCTTCCGGTCCCTCCCTCTGCTTCGGAGTCTTTTTTCTTCCTGATGCATGCATACCGAGTGACTACTGATGCGCAACAGACAGACAGATAGACACAGTCACCGTGAGAAAGTGGTCGACGCCTTACGAAAATTGAGGAAAGGGAACATCGGGAAGGCAAGGCAGGCGTTGTATGAGGCAGTTGTCTCGGCTTAGTTTCTCCTTTTCTCATCTCCCTCTCTCTCCTTCCCAGCGTCACGGTCACGCTGTTGTTCTCTGTGCACAAAGGTCCCTTCACAGAGCTCGTCTATCCTTTGCCCCCACGCCAATTTCTGTCTTCACGTTTTCTCTTTCTGAAGGGATCAATCTGGCTTGAGAGAGACCCTCTTTGCGCTTCTTCTTTCTTGACTGCATCCGCTGCCTTTTCTGCTTTGCAGAAGAAGCGAGCTGAAACAAGCAAACAGCTCTCACAGGCGAACCAGCTCAGGCAGGTGCGTCAGCATGCAGCTCGCTTTCTTTCTGCTCTTTCGCTTTGATGCATATTGTATTCCAACGGTTCCTCGTTCAGATGGCTTTCTTGCTGTTGATCTATAGATAACTTTATCCCTCGCGTACTCCATTGCACCTCCGCTTCTTTCTTTGTCTCGGCCAAACAGCATTTGATCCCTCCGTGAAGTATCACCCTCACTATTCACATGCATTTCAGAGGCTGCAACTTGAAAACAAAAGAAGAAATATACATCAAATTCAAATACAATTGTTTGATAGGCGTTGAAACTTTTCACTGCATTGCAGCTCCTCGAGATGCCAATCTTCCGTTAATTTTCAGAGACGCTGGCAGGCCCCGGGATCCCTTACAGTGACACAGGAGAATGTTCGAATTGTCGACTTCCACAATGCATAGCACATTGGCAGGACTTCCAAATAAGATTCTAATCGATCTGAATTAAATTGAATTGAGGCACTTAATTAAAGCCGGTGAGCATACCACTTTCCAGTCTCAGAGACGCTGGCAGGATCCCTTACAGTGACACAGGAGAATGAATTTTTTCCACACTGCATAGCACATTGGCTGCATATGATTGGCAGCACTAGTGGCAGCACTTTCAAATTAAATTCCAACTGATCTAGGTCTAGATCTATAGTTTCGAACCATCAAAGATTTTTAAAAACATGAATGAATGAATGAATGAATGACTAGAGCTATTAAAACCAGTGGCACGTATACTGAAACCTAGACTGAAACCTTACAACGTCTGAGACTTACGTAAAGTCAAACATACTGAGAACTAGGCTGGAAACTTGAAGCAGTTAAGTTTTTAAAGTAATTATTGTATGTATGTAAAACTGTTTCTATATCATGTATTTTATATGGCCGATCTAGGTGTTTGTCTATCTGATAAGTGATGAATGATTTATTGGTGCCCGACACTGTCGCCGTTTTATCTTTTAGACTAGTACGTATATACTACTATAACAGCGAAACAACAGTTGGTTGACAGAAAAAAAAACGGTTTGAGACAATTATATATTTTTTTTAAAAAATATAAAAAATGTATGCTATACCCTTATAGTGATCGAATTCAACGTCTGGCGCATGCATACTGACGCATGGCATTGCATGTTTTCACATTTTCTCTCAATTGTAATATTTTCAGCTCACTCTGATACACCCTCACACGTTCGATCTGACAGCGCCTGAGTGATTGAGTGCATCAGACTGTCATATACCCATGCATACGGCGTAGACTGTCACTTCTTTTTCAACTTTAGGGTCCACCAAGTGCCCTACTTGCCAATTGAAAAGATGGAGATCTGCAGAGGTTGCAGGTGTCATCCCTCATTTAAGTTGTACGTTGACATGTTGGCTTTCTTTCCGTAGGATCGAAAGAAGTACGAGCGTGCAATGAGCATACAGAACATGATACGAAAGTGGACAAACACAGAAAAAAAAAAAAGAAACTGTCGCGCAACAAGAATAGAGAACATGTCGTGCAGTAATAAGACATGAGATGATCCCGCAGATCGATTGACTAAACTTGCCAACGGCTGTCACTGAGAAATGGCCGACACACGCAGCTGCTGGGGATAAAAACGAATGGGAAGGAGTGCTCAATGAACGATCGATAAGGTAGGTGTGGTTTCCCTTCAAATTGTAGTTACTGTCAGTCTCTCAATCCCGACCCTTCCCTAGGACCCTTCCTGAAGTTCCCGTGCTGCAGGTTTGTAGCTAGGGCTTGTAGATCTCGTTCTGTACGTCTCCTTGATTAATTCTCGGCCTGCGTACATTTCAATTGTTATGTATGCGTTGTCACAGTGGAGTATTGAACAGTATTCAAGCTAGGACTTGCTGATATTAAAAGCTGAGCCTCGGTAAACGGCGCCCCTCTCTCTCTACCATTCTCCAGAGTTTAGCTTTCTCTCTACGTACAAAGATTGATCAGCTAAATATCATTTTTTTGAAAAGCTCAACATGACCACCCACTGCCATGTAAAACAAGTTTTTTCTTTCTTTCTTTCTTTCATTCTTACTTTCATTCTTGCTTTCATTCTTGCTTTCATTCTTGCTTTCTTTTTTGCTTTTATTCTTGCTTTCATTCTTTCATTCATTTTTTCATTCTTTCTTTCATTCTTTTTTTCATTCTTTCTTTCATTCATTCTTTCATTCTTTCATTCCTTCATTCTTTCATTCCTCCATTCCTTCTTTCTTTCCTTCCTTCCTTCTTTCTTTCCTTCCTTCTTTCCTTCTTTCTTTCCTTCTTTTTTTTCCTTCGTTCTTTCTTTTTTTCTTTCTTTCTTTCTTTCTTTCTTTCTTTCTTTTTTTCTTTCTTTCCTTCTTTCCTTTTTTCTTTCTTTCCAATTTTCCTTCTTTCCTTCTTTCTTTTTTTCTTTCTTTGTTTCTTTCTTTCTTTCTTTTTTTCTTTTTTTGTTTCTTTCTTTGTTTCTTTCTTTCTTTTTTTCTTTCTTTCTTTCTTTCTTTCTTTCTTTCTTTTTTCTCCTTCTTTTGTCTGTGTTTCTTTCTTTTTTTCTTTCTCTCTCTCTTTCTTTCTTTCTTTCTTTCTTTCTTTCTTTTCTTTGTTTCTATCTGTCTGTCTTTCTGTCTGCCTGTCTGTCTGTCTGTTTGCCTGTCTGTCTGTCTGCATGTTTCTCTGTCTGTCTTTCCGTCAGTCTCTGTCTTTCTTGCTTGCATGGTCGCTTGACTCGCTGCGTCTTTTCAATACCCTCACTGGACTGACCCCGCTGGAAGCAGAAGTTGAATCTGCATAGTCAGAGAGGCCGCCCGATTTTGCCCTCTCTCTGACATCTCTCTCGATTAATGCAAAAAGAAACTCCTTGCCGGGGGGGATTGGGGGCCGTTTTCCAGTCTGTTTTGACGCTTCGAGGAACTCTGTCAGCGTGACGACGTTGTCTCTGAACCTCCCGAGGCGGAAGAGGTTCTTTATCACGTCTCGCATGCTCGTTGAGGCTGTTCCCCCCCCTTCCATGTCTGCAACCCGCTGTCGTTGCTGGATCAGACTGCGTACTACCTCCTCGAGGAAGGCTGTGTCCGCCTCGTTCAGTCCTGTGTGAACATACAATGCCTTCAGCATGGAGAAGGAAGTACTGGTACTGTTGGTCGGGTGTGTGTGCACCGTAACGGTTGGGTTTTGTGGGGAGAGCTCCGAGGCACGGCACTCCTCTTTTGGTGGGGGCTTGTAGTCGGGCGTACCTTCAAGAATCCTTCCACTGAAATTTGGGAGGACGGTCTCGTCCAAGAGGACGAATTCGGGGGTATCACAGAAGAATGCCACAATCTGAAGGCGAACTCGAAGTGCAAGGACTGGGAGTCTTTCAAGGGCCTTTAGGGTCAGAAGCAATGAGACAGTGAAGGGATTAGAGGGTGCACCTTCAATGCATCTTAAGAATGGGGTGGCAGCTACTACCATCAGATAGAGGCGATCCCCCCTGACTGAGGAGAGGAGCTCTTCGTTCAGCACCGGAGAGAAACGGGCACCGACGACTTTTCTGATAGACCTGCCGAGATCGGATACTGTGGAGACCATCGATACTCTTTTCATCAGGAAGTCATCCTCAGATGATTCTGTGAGTGGCACAGGGTGAAGGCTATGGAGTTTGTTGCTGAAAATATGACTGAGGGCTTCTCTGCACTGGACTGAGTTTGGGAGAGTTTCTATGAAGCGTTGAATTTTTTTGAGGCGTGGCTCATTGCTTCCAAATGCTCTATTCGCAAGAAGAGCGGACAGAGAAGTCGTAGGTCGGGGAAAAGATGTGAATTCATTTGAGTCTGATGTGATCTCGTCAATCTCGAGGTCGAGCAGCTTGTGCAGCTTCTTGCCGTCTACTCCTTCCCCTGTGACTTCGCCTGAATAGCTGTACACCTCGAGCCTGGCGAACCTCTCGAGCATTCTCTGTTCCTCGGAGGTGGGGGGGATGTGGGCCTGACCGTAATGACGGGGTCTAGGAGGAGGTTTTATGGGCCTTTTCTTTGGATGCAGTCTTGCGGTGGGTTCTTTCGGGAAAGTGAAGCCACGTTGAGTCTTCAGAATTTTTGGGGAGTATTTCTCCAGCCCTGGAGGGGGATTGTCAGAGCGAACAGGCTTCACAAGCCGCCCTGTGCTGCCTTTTGACCACCTTATGAGCACTGAAAGCAGGGGCAAAAACACAAGCTCACACCGGAGTTAGTTTGACATCGGAATGAGGGTTAGTCATCAGATTAGACTTTTTCTCACTCTCCGTGCACGTTTGTCTGATGAAATCTTCAAGTCGATGTAGACGCTTGGAATGCATGCATGGAGCCGGCTGACCTTAGGCTGCTGACAGTATGGCATACAGCAAATGGCAGCACATGGAATGATGGGAAAGCCTTTAAGAACTCTTCGATCATGAATTATATATAATGCATTAATTATGCATCATGCATTGCATGCGGATCAACATTATATGTATATAAGCTCCTGCCCTTGAATATTGGACGCACGATTTGGCTTGGCTTTGCATTATCACTTACTATATTAGAATTCATTTTATTTTCTTTTTTTCATTTTTTTAATTTTAAAAAATGGTCGCTCCAAGGTGGATCCCTATTGTTTTTGCCCTATAAAGGGTTTTGTCACGCTCGCGGTGTGCGCGAAAAAACGCAAAAATAAATGTATTTTACAAGTTACATACATGGACAATGAGGGGCGGGTGGGTGGTGCGCCGTGGCAAAGTTGACCACAGAGAGGTCTCAAAACGTGCGTCCAATATTCAAGGGCAGGGGCTTATATACGCGTACACCGTCGTGAAAATTAAAGAAAAAAAAAATAAAAAGTTTACATATAGTTTACATATACAGGTGCGTGCACATTACATGCATGCATGCAAATCGACCGTATCGCGAGCGGGCTCCACGTACGCATGCATGCAACCGCGCGTTGCAACATGCAACGCTCTATTAATAAATCGCTCTAATGACGCCCTGCATGGCACGGCAGCGCACCAGACTGGAGTCACTGGACAGACAATGCAGCGATTGAACCGGCCGTGTCACTGACGGCTCATTGAATTGACGCATAGTAATATGCATCTAATTCTAAAGCCATCCGATCAAATGTCCATGCAGCAATTCAGCTAGAGTGCGGGCCACCCATCAAGACGAGTAACCCTGGCTTCCTTCACTTCAATCTTCGTGAGGCAGACAAAGTGTCTGAGAACCTCCTGTCTTTGGCTCTATCTTTGGCAGGCAGGAAAGTAAAATATACGAGCGCAGCAACATGAGATTTTTCCTGTTTCTGTTCGTCTTGGTTCTCGATGACACCAGGGCAGTGGTACCGCACAAACCCGAGAAGGAAAAGGTGAATTTTGACAGTGAAGAGATGACAGTTGGTGAGCTCTTTGAGATGTACCTGAGCGAGGCTGCGGAGAAGTACGAGATTGAGGATCAGTCGGGAAACGAAGCAGTATCACGGAGAGACTCTCCATGGTACGTCGGAAAGCTAGATCTGTATCAAATACCCTGAGGCTCCTACAGTGCATCAACACGACCTTTTCCATCACACCATGATAAAGTCACTAAGATGGTGTTATGAGAAGCAGCTACGGTGGTTCAAAGAAGTTGAGGAGGACACCCAAATCGTCAACCGCATTCGGGTCAGCCTCGTTTGAATGGTTTTGGCACTCCTTTTCTGAAGCAGTGTGACGCTTTCTTCTCTGGATTTCCCAACTCTCGCGACTTGCTGTCCCAGGCCGAGCGGCAGCTGGAACTCGTCCCTGCGCACCACAGAACCCGAAACACGTTGGACAGGCTTGCTCAAGACGAGGCTGTGCAGGACGAGGAGTAGGACAGCAACGAAGGGGGAGATTGAGGTATGTCTTTCTGCTCTTTTAGGGTTTCTGCCGTGTCCATGGATCATGGTGCAAGCCAATCTTCAACTTTTGCTCGTTGCAGATTCTCCAACTTCAGCTAGCCTGACGCTGCAGTGTCCGTTTCGGAATTTTCTGCTGAATGGCTGCTTCAGGAGGTTCTACAGCAGCTCGAAGGATGATGCCACTGACTATGATGCGCCATCGCTATAACCATATCCAGTCACGGATACTTCTAGCGTTCGGCAAGGGAAATTAAGTTCGCGTTCAAACTATTGAAGAAAAAGGAAAAATTGATCTGAGAAAGATAGTAACACATGATGACACCAATGGAAAAAACTTCTACTATATATATATAATTTATAATATAAAGACTGCTACTTTTGATTAAACTTGGTCGACACACAGTTAAGCGGTTTTTGAGAAATGAGGTTTTAGGGTATACCTAGACAGTCGGCGCTATAGTCGGTGCCAAAGGCGCTACATACTACCTCTTAACATTTTTTTTTCTAATTAGTAGATTATGATGAAGGCAAAAGTCTAGACAGAAACAAATTTTATTAATTGCATGTGAGAAATCGTTTTTTCCTCAGACCCTATAGTCTTTTAAACTTGAAATTACATGAAATAAAAATTATGAAATAACTTTTTTAAAAATTATACAAAGGTTAAATGTCTTATCCGATTTATTTCTATCACTATTATGATGCTTCTGTATACTACATGACTAGGTACTATTATAAATTAAATATTTGAATTTATTTAAATTCATTTGCTTATGTAAATTAACTTGAATTTCTAGATTTATTTTGATTTCTATATAATAGTAAATACAATACCTTAGTATTATAGTTGTACAACTACTTTTAAGATATCACAAAAGCTATACTAGGCTTTACTAGACACTCGGGCTGTTAATAGTCTGTTACTTAGGAACACAACTTTAGGCGACAAAATTATTGAATAAAATTTTAGAGTTTGGCGAAATTTCATTTTTGGGGACGGTATTGGATCAAGCTTTCCTTTTTAAGAGTTTGGGGCCTAGTGTACTTACTACTATGATTCTAGGGTTATATTGGGTCATCTTTGCCCATATAATCACTATTGAAACTAAGGTGGGTCATTTGGTACCCCTGGGTCGTTCGCGATATGCAAAAAACATATTTTTTAAAATTCAGTGAGAAATAGCTAAGGCCCTAGGGCAGAACATATCAATCAATCAAATCAATATAGAGTCTTATCAATAGACCAATAAGAAAAAACATCTTTAGATACAGTTTCACAAAAAGTATTTCTTCTACTTTTCAGCCAGTTTTCTGGATCGATTTCTTTGACATGAAGTTTATTCAATAATTTTATCGTCTAGGGTAGTAGGGCTAGTCTCCCTGGCGAGATATACTGAAGTTTTAGGGGGCCTAGTTATATACAACACTTCCAGTCATATTTCACGCTCAGCGTTCAAGTCAGCTAAATTGGAGCAACTTGAATCTGGCTACTGCTGGTGTCATCTGAGCTGACGGCAGGATTATGGGGATGAATGCGGGCATTAGTCGATGAAGCGGTCTGCCGCCATGTGCCGTCTCCATCACCTCTCCAGCCTCAGGCTGAGGACTATGCGGATACCTAGGCGGATACACGAGCAGCACGGGAGGGAAAACTGGAGGGGGGGGTTGGAAGGCTGCCTGACTGCTTCTGCCTCAGTTTTCTCGAAAGCTCTTCAGCGATGTCACCCTCTTGTCTGACAGGTTCACGGGGAGCACTTTGCCCCCTCTCAATATCTTCTGACTTCGCATCGCCACTCTCTGGCTGCACCGCCCCCACATCCCTCAAAGGAGTGAAAGCGGGCGCACAGTCAGAAGGGGACCCGGGAGGGCTCTGCGAGGGAGGGGGGCGGGGGGGAGCAGAGAGGGCCCCGTTTGCCTGGGTCCTCCCCCGAAGGGGGCTCGTCGAAACAGGGGGAGGGACGTGAGCAGGGTCGGTCTGTGGTATGCGTCCATCCTCTCTTCCAACATGTTGAAAAGACCCCGGCACGTCCGAAGAATTTTGTACGTGGCGGGCCGCTTCGCCGACATCCGGTGACGGTGAGACTGCCGCCTGAGACCTTGACATTGGAGAGCCATCAGTGTATCTAATCGGCGCTGCTCCTGTCACTGCATGTCTGGTCCTCTCTCTCTGGTCTGATCTCTGAATGCCCTCCCAAACTTCTTGCACGTTCAGGACCCGAAAGGCAAATTTTTTCAAATCTCGTGGGAGCTTCTCAAAAACTTTCCCATGCTTATATCTGAAAGACCTCACCATACACTGAAGAGACAGCATTTGTTGTGCTGCGAGGTTTTTGTCAAACTCCTTCAGTCTCCACATCAATCGCGCCATCACCCTTTCCTCTCTCCTTTCCCCTTCTCCCCGATTTTCAGTCAGAAGTCTGTCCAACTCGTCGAAATAATCCAGTTCACTCAAAGTCCTGCAACAAAGGAAAGATCCATCAACAAAGAATGCCAGTTGTTTGCTTGTTTTTTGATCAAAACAACAAAAACAAACAAAACAAAACGAAGCGAAGGAAAGGAAGTGACCCTCTTTCGTTTCCAGAAAGACTGATCCAGACGCACGAGGGAGGACCTCAACACATCCCACTCCTCGAAATCCCAAACAAACAGCTCAAACATGCATGCAGGGAATAGATATTCCACAACATCCCCCCATCCCACTCAACCACCCACCAAACAAACGAACCGACCAGCAGAGCTGAAGGACGCTGTCCAAACGTGCTGTTGGCAAGAGACGCTCAACGAAGGGCCGACCCACTGCGCCCAGAACTTCCCTCTGCCCTTCTCTTCTCGCATCCATTTTTCTCATTGCATAAGCCGTCATGCCCATCACGACTTCATCCAGCTTCCATTTCTCATCGTCATGTCCGAATCCTTCCTTCACTCCCCCCGCAGCTTCCCGTCTCTCCGCCTCCCTTGCTGCGACGCCCACCCGATCAAGCAAAGCTTCGAAAACAGGCGCAGAGTTGCTCACACACAAATCTAACCGCACTACCGACCAAAGCATTTGAGATGCGTCTTGTAATTCCATCACCGTTGCAAGCTCGAGAGTTCTTTTCAACAGAAGGGACGACAATTGAGGTGTGATGAACGACTGAGACTTCGCAAAAGCGTGCAACACCATACAAAACTCATTGGGGACCAAAACCTCCAACGCCAACTTCCCCTCCCCTCCCCGCCCCCCTGTCCCATACTCATCTTCGCCCCACGGCCACACTCGGACAGCCGTTTCGTCTTCTTCCTCCCCTTCCGATTCACTCTCCTCAAAACTAGACGGGGAAGGAGAAGAAGAAGAAGTAGGCAGCGTTCCAGGACTGCCTGCAGGTGTTTTGTGAGTGACAGCCATGAGGTGCGTGCCCAATGCCTTGAACACCTGTCTGTCCCTGAATCCCGATCTTGCAAGGGCATTCAGGAGGAAGGCAGTCTCCCTCGGCTCGATCTCACCCGCCTTTTTCGTTCGGATAAAATCGCCAACTCCCCTTATCAACTGCAGAACCGGGGGGGGGGGGAATCATTGCGATCTATTGAGAAGAAACTCCAATGGAAGGACGCATGAGATCTCTGCATGAGTGAACTTCTAGACATCAATGGCACAAAGTTCAACACGCACGCACTTCCGCTTGTTTGGCAGCGCAGAAAGTAAAAGGATTCACACGTGTTCACTCAGATTCAAGGCTGAAAGAAAGGAACCAACTTTCATTCCTTCCACTCTGTCCACACAACACGCGATGGAGCAAAAGAAAAAGACGTGTATTTGTCCGCATTCAACAATTCTGACCTTCCATTTAGAAAACGCTTCTTTCATCACAGGCATAGAAGTTCGTTGGAAAACCCGACAGCCAAACAGACCTCAGGTGTAGAGACTCCAAACCTCATACATGCAAAAAAAAAGGAAAACCTCATACATGCAAAAAAAAAAAAAGAAAACCGGACAGCCAAACAGACCTCAGGTGTGGAGACTCCAAACCGCATACACGACATCGCAACCAGTGTCACGGTGTCTGTCGCGACTCCCGTTTCCATCCCTTCTCCCCCTTTCCCTTTCTCTCTGGACAAAATCTCAGTCGCCCTATGGACCAACAGGCGAACACGCCCGTCTCTCTGCAAGGACACACGGTTCAACTTGCTTCTCTCGCGTCCTGCTGCTGCTGCCGCCACTGCCGCCCTATTGGTGGCGAGTTCGAGTGCCCAGACGAGCATGCCCACACATTCGAGTGCCAACCCGTCTGCCTCCTCCGCTGCCCTGTCCAGAGAGGCCTCGAGGAGATCAAAAGAGAGAACTCCCACACGAGCGAGACCTGCATGCATGCAGTGTGTGGAGAGAGAGAGAAAAGATCCGGGAAGGGAAGGAGGCACAAAAAGTGGAGACAGATGAGGATACAAAGTTCGGATCTGCAAATGCCCACACATCCAACTTTCTTCACTCAATGTTGTGACTTAGACTTCGTTCTTTTGAACACAACAACGATCTGTTGGTTGACTCACAAGCAGTCCAGACACGAAACGACTGACAAGGACGTGAAGATGCCGGGGCTGACTGATCGACTGACTGACTCACTTACTGACTGACTGCAGGCCGCTGTTGAGTACTCGCGAGAGGATGCAGCAGGGAGGTAGCGCCGCCACTCCCTCTCCACTTCTTCGAGAAAGTGCTGGTCCCGCACGCCCGACTTGCGGAAGGACGTCAGGACAGACCACAGAGCGGATCCTGATATTTTCCTTGTCTTCACATATTCGAGAGCCAGTGGAGTTGCAGCCTTGAAGATGGTCAGACGCTCCTTCGGAAGGGGGCTGTTTGAGAAGCACTCTGCACACGCAAGGGCACACACACACACACACACACACACACACACACACACACACACAGAGGGAGAAAGACTGAGGAAAAGACAGAGGGGGGGGGAGATGCTGTACGAGTGGGGCGGGCTAAAGCTGAACGAAATGAAGGCGAAAGAAGCAGACCGAAGGGAGACGCGGCGCAAGTAAAGAGACGGAAATGGCGCACTCTAAAGTTCATGCCTCCAGACAAATTGGAAGAGACGCAATAGGCATCTTGCAAAATTGTCTGAAGCAGAGGGAATAAAATGTGTCCAGACGGACGGGTCGCCAGTAAACGAACAATAGCGGCCGCTGACACAGACACTGTCTTGAGCGTCTCTTCACTCGAAGAAGTCTCCAGATTAGTTCGTTGTCTATGAAGCACGATCGGATACCTCTATACCAGCCCCTCTATATGCTTTCCGTCCGCTGACTGGAAGAACGACTCACTGAGGAGCACCTCGACTCCTCGAGGGGAGAGACTTCCAGAGGAGACGGCAACCTCCGCCCGTCTCTGAGCCTCTTCCCAAGGACGACAGTCCGTCTCCCCTTGCATGCGCAGATTCATCACCGCCTGGACGCAGGGATGTCTCCGCATGAGAGAGCCACCAGTTCTGTCTGCCAGACCCATTCGCCTGGACAGGGACATCTTTTTGAGTTTTGAACCTTTCTACGTGAGAACAGGGCAACCGTGAGGAGAGGCCGGGGAGAAGAGACGGGAGGAATTCGTTCTCTCAATTGAGGAAGTCGCAGTAGAGAGCCCAAACCCCCTGGACCCAGGATACATCGAAGGAGGAAGGGAGAAAATATAGCACTCCGGTGCGTAGGCTGGCCACATGACTGCTTCCTTTTGGATTTTCAACCCATTGAAAAACATGGACTGTCACTCCGGACTCATGCAGCTTTTCTTGCTGGGCATGCAGCCGGATCATGCCGGATCGCGGCGGCGAGGTGCGCGCGGCCTCGAGGTCGCGCACGCGAATCACATCACGCGATTCAATCTGAAATGGCATCCAAATTTCGGTTCTGTGTCGTGCAGACGTGCATGCACACGTTTTCAGATATATACGTTGTCACTGAACCTGTCTGCCATTGCTGTCAAATGTGTGTGGGCTCTTGGTGCAGGTCGAACATACTTCCCGACCCCTCACTTTTCCCGTGTGTACAGCAGAGGAACGATCAAGACAGGGTGACAACAAAAGGCACCGAAAAAATGGGGGAGTCAGCCGAAAGTCTCCCTCCCACTACAGAAGCCTTCCTGGAAGAGTTGAGGCGCTGGAAAGTTTCTTTTTCCTCCTCTGTCCAGATGATGTTTCAAGGAGTTGAACTCATCGAGAAGCTCCTGGAAGATCAGCTGGCAGGAAAGGGTGGCACTGCTGCTGCTGCAGCCACAGAAGGTGTTTTGCGAGTGCGCCATGAGGATGTTGTTGCTTTGGATTCTTTGAAAGTGATCGGAAAGGACTTTTTTCATGAAGCACGCAGGCGCCTTGCAGTTGTAACCAACGGATACTATCAGATAGATCTCTCACGTTTCTTTCAGGGCGCGGTTCAGGGGGTCGGTCAGACCATCCGATTGTTCTGTCCAGTGACGCCAGAAGATTTTCAGAAAGAGCTTTTTAGCTTCTTGACAGGCACAAACACCGCAGATGGCCTGAGGCTGTTCCTGAAGATCGGGACAGATGTCAACGGACTTTTGGGGGGTCAGACGGCGCTGCTGATGGCCGTCTGTGCCGACAGCATGGAAGCCGTTCAGATGATCGTGGAGGACGGAGGTGCAGACCTGGAGGTGAAAGCGCTTCCGCAGGTAAACGAGGAGAATCAACCACAGAAAGATGAAGGGTTGGAGGGGGAGGAAGAGCAAGAAGAGGAGGAAGAAGAAGACGAGGGAGAGGGTGAGACGAGAATGATGCTGAAGGGGAAGATGGAGATGAGAATGATGATGAGGAGGAAGAGGAAGAGGAAGATGAGAATGCCGTTGTCAGGCAGATGCGTCCTGCGAGAACTGGAGACACTGCCATGATGGCTGCCTCTCGTCACGGCTAGTGGCGCATGGTTCGTTTTCTGGCAGCAGAGGGGGCAAACGTTGAAGCCGCAGACGCGGAGGGCCACAAGGTTCTTCAAATTGCCTGTGACGTTGCTGAGAGAGGACTTTATCATTTCACTGGGTACTACGGGAATTCTCCTGTGCCCACGTCGAATGACGTTGCGTTCAGTTTCATTTTGAATGAGACACTTCAGGATTTGGTGGCAAAAACCTCCGTTGTCACTCTACAGAGCATTCGAGTGGGCAGGTCCTCGTGGCCCCTCAGGCTGCTGCAGTTCTTCATCACCTGGGGATTTGAAGAGTTGGTGGAACCTCTTCTTTCCCGTGGGGTGGATGTGAATGTGGTCGATGATTTGGGGTACATACCGCTGATCCGTGCTGCACGAAAGCAAAAGCACACAATTCTGCAGCTGCTGATCGATTGGGGGGCAGATGTGAATGGAAAGGACCAGGAGGGCTGCACAGCTCTCGGCCATGTCCTGGAGAGAAATCCTCGATTCCCATTTCTGTTTCTGAGACCGAGAGTCTCAAAGCAATTGCGGAGATTCTCTGCCGTCACGGTGCACAGATGTGAGGGGTGCGAGTGCTCGGGATCCTTTGCCCTTTCTTACGAGGCTGTGCAGAGGGAGGCCATCCTGCTCCACCAGGGGAGCAGATGAGAGGGATCAGAACGATGAGGTCGCAGCGTGCACTGGCGTATTGGAAGCGAAAGGATGCTTCTGGGTTAGGCTGTGATCGTTCAATTTAAGTGACTGAATGGTTTTTTCCTCTGTTTTCTATTTTTTTCTCCTTTTTTTTTTCCTTCTTCCCGTTAATTCGTTACCTTCGTTTCTTTGATCGAAACCTTTGCTTTCTTCTTTTTCCCCTTATTTCTTTTCTTTTTTTCTTCTTCTTTTTTAACTTCTTTTTTTTTCTTTCTACTTTTGTTTTAGTCTAGATTTTGCTCAGTTGCTCAACCAGCCAAACAATTAATTTGTTTTGCTGTAATATGTTTGTACGTTGATCTTACTTAATCTCTCACTGTCTAGTTCACTGTGTGGTTTAATGTCGTTTAGTGTACTACTAGATCACAGATCTGAAGGAGTGCATAGAAGAGAAAAGAAGAAAAGGGGGCGGGAAGAGGGGTAAGGTATGTGTTGGAGGAGACTTCAATGCAAGGACTGGAAAGGAGGCTCCAAGGATTCTCTTTGAGGAAGATGTCGGGGTTGGGGAAGTGGGAGGGAGGGGATAGAAAAGAGAGAGTTGTGAGCCTGTCAGGCAGTCCCAAGATCTGATAGTGAATAAAAAGAGGAGGAGACTGATTTCGTTCTGCGAGGAGATGGAGATCATACTGCTTAACGGCCTGCATCAATGCAAGGTCGGGAAGGGACGGGAAGAGAAATCCTTTAACTTTGATGGATCGTTCACTTTTTCTGGTCTTGGGAGGGATGCATTTGCAGTAAATGATTATGTTTGTATTTCGCCTGAACTT
>JAHBMJ010002082.1:5827-22941 GCA_018398765.1 Chromera velia | reverse complement strand
AGCCGAAACCCACAGACTCTTCCCGTTCCTTCCCGACCGTTCCAGCGAGTCGGCATCGATGTGGTCGGCCCCGTTCCGATGTCCAGGAGGGGGAACCGATTCATGCTTGTCATCACGTGCGCTTTGACCCGGTGGCCTGAGGTATTTGCATTGCCTGAGGTCCCCGCTTGGAAGGTGGCGAAGATCCTCTTTGAAGAAATCATCTGTCGGTATGGATTTATTGAGACCCTTGTTTCTGACCGAGGAACAAATTTTCTTGCAGAGATTGTGCAAGAGTTGCTCAAGCTGGTGAAAGCCCGTTACTTGACCACTACCAGCTACCACCCACAGGGCAACGCGATCCCAGAGAGATTCAACCAAACCTTGGTGCAGGGGTTAGGGAAACAAGTTGATGAAGAGAGGGGGGATTGGGACTTGTATTTACAGCCCTTCCTAGCCTCCTACAGAACGACGGAGCATGCAGAAACAGGGTACTCTCCCTTCGGTCTTGTGTTCGCGCATGACCCTCAGAGCATTCTTCGGGTCACGCCCGTTCCCGAAGGCGTGAGAGCACCGCCTATCTGTTACGACGAATATGCAGGATTCATCAGGCAGCGACGGATTGAGAGAGTTGACAGGGCAAGGGGAAGGGCAGAAAGGGAAAGGCAGACAAGAGAGCGCAGGAAACCCCCTCAGATGGTAGAGAAATTCCATCTAGGGGATCGTGTACTTCTCTGAAAGCCGACGCCGAATTTAGGGAAACAGCCGAAATTTGTAACAAAATTTGAAGAGGGGCAGACATTCGTCGTGGTTGCGGTTCCTCATGACCGACCGCATATTGCTGTCATTCGCCCTCTGGGAGGAAAAGAGAGAGACGTCATTAGCACGGATCGTTTGATGTTGTGACAGCCGGCGAAGAGAGTGGAGAGAGAGACTGAGGAAAAAGCGTCAGCCGTTGAGAAGGAAAGGGAGAGAGAATTCCTCCAGGCACCCCCAAGTCATCTTTCCGGGTTGGAGAAGACCCTGATAAGGACGACCTTTTGGATGAATTAGGATTGGGGGATGAATTGGAGGTGGAGAAAGAAGAAGTGAAAGAAAGCAATGCTGGAAACAAAAAGAGAGGAAAACCTCAGCCCACCCACATTCTGGCTGTTCGAGAAAAAGAAGGAACGGAAGAGTACCGGGTCTCCTTCGACAATGGTACCTTTGCATGGATGCCAGAAGAGGAGGTGGAGGCCCCTAATCTTGTTCGGAACTTTGAAAAGGAAAGAGAAAGAGTCATGTGTCAAGTCAATTAATTTTGCTTGGTCATTTCATTCCCCCGTTGCGTTGATGTCCGTTGATGGATTGGCAGACCTGGCGGGACATCGGGAGGCCCAAGGGTCAAGTGGTTTGTGTCATGTTAACTTGTGTCTTTTTCTTTTCAGGATCTGCTCGAGGACGAGCAGAGTTAGGGGGGGGAGTGGTTGTTGTGCCCTAATTCAGAAAGCGGCGACAGGCCGTGGGACGGGTCAGGCGCGCGCGCGGGAGCGGACCCACAGAACGGATGGCCCGCCAAGCGTGCGTCAGGCGCGCGCGCAGGAGCGGACCCATAGAACGGACAGCCCGCCGAACGTGCGTCAGGCGTACGGCAGCCTTAACGGTGTAAACAACACAGTTACAGCAACACTGTCAAAGCAACACATCAACAACAGATGGCAACAGAAGTGAGACTGATCTCAGTATCAGAAAGAAGCATAAAGCGTGAACATACAGAGATGGAAAGATGGAAACAGACGTGACGTTGCATCCATGTACGTATCTGAATTCACTTGGAAAGCGATACAGACGTGCATACATGCGAAGCCAGAATTACTTGACAAGCTATACAGGATCTTACCAGAACGACTCGAAGTGACGATGAAGGACCCGACAGACGAGTACCAAAGTAGACTCAAGTAAGTTGTGTGCATATAGAGCCCCGTATAGCTCGCTAGCTTGCCCACTAGCGGAATCATCACCCATGTACCTGCACAAGACATGCCCAAGCCCCTGATGGTGCGCATCAATCAAATTTGCGGACCCCCTAAAGGGCCCTCCGAGGCACTCACCTAACTGGTTGGGTGCGTCTCATATATATAAACTATATATAGAGTCTATATATTCATATATGGGATACACCCAACCAGTTGGGTAAGTACCTCGGGGGGCTATTTAGGGGGTCTGCTAATATTTGATTGATGTACACCATTGGGGGCTTGGGCATGTCTTGTGTACTGCAATGGGGCGGGGGCCACAGCAACACGCGCGAAGTATGCTTTTCGGGACCGCGCATGTGCCGTACGTATATATATGAAGCAACTCCATGCGAGTTACTTGAGGGGCATGCATGTGCAAAGTATATAATTATATAAGGCATGTGCGATCGCGGCTCCATGCGAGTTGCTTGAGGGGCACATTTTGGAATTCGGGCAACAGACAGAGCGGATCCCCCCCAAAAAATGAAAAAATGCATTATGCGAGTGCGTGCGATCTCAGAGCCTCTCGGTTGATCTCAGCAGAGCTGAGCTGCCCCCCGAGGCGATATCGATATACATATACAATTCAAAGACATCGATCAGATCTATATGTATAGACGTCTGATCTATGTGCATCAGGGATCGAGAGTCGCGTCTGTATATCAGAGGTAGCATTCTACACAGCGACCCGCACATCCACATTGATACAGAAGCTTCCCAAAAAGACTCCATCTGAATCACCTTACCTTCACAGAGTACTTGAGACCCAAGCAAATCGCCGTGCTGAAAGATGACTGCAGTACGTCCAGAAGAGGTGCCTTCCTCTTGGGAGGACCAGGACAGAAAGCGATACATTGTGTTCACCTTTGGTGGAATAACAGAAGCAAAGTGCTTCAATATTCCCAGTTTAAAGCAGCGGATCGAAACTCTTCTCGAAGTGAACCACCGCATGTCATTCTCGAACGCAGTCGAAGACCTTTTCCATATCAATCAGGTGCTAAATCCGCATGACCTGGATGTCTGGTCAATGAACGAAGACGTTCAAGTCCGACATCGTGTCGTTTATTTCATGGCATGGTCCCAATACTGGATAGCTGATTTTGAGAAAAAAATACGGACTGTCTTTCCGACCGCACATCGCGCGTTGGTGGACTCCCAGTGGCGCCCATTTGATAACCACCCCCTTATCAAACCTCTCCTTCCCCGTCTGGCAGACCGTCTGAGTGCCATCGGAGAAGACTCACGGTGGTTCCAAGTGCCAGACTCCGTGTCGACCTTTCTGTTGCAGAAACGCCAGGAAGTGCTGGCTGAATACCGGAGACTCCAAGAAGAGACCACCGGAAGGGTCCCAGGAGTCGGGCCTGGAATGCGCGTGGAGACCCACAAGGATATGCAAGGGTGTCCTATGGAGTGGTGGGGTTTCAAAATCGATGCAGTATTTCTTCTGTTGAGCATCAAGAAAACCCTTGCAGAGTACGAAGACCCGGAGGATGCCTCCACACAGGCCCAGACTGCTTCTGACATCAGTCAGCCAGCTAGTGACGTGGAACAGGTAGAAGACCAGAATGCTTGAAGACAGTGAGACCCGCCACGGTAGGTCAGTTGATAAATTTACTGTCCATTTGATGAAGGCAGCACAGCTAGGTTGAAAGATTTGGACTTGAAGTAGAGAGAGAAGTATAGATGTAAATGAACAGGTGGAAGCATTGGCTCTGCAGTTGCCTCTGCACAGTTACAGTGTCAGCAGGGCCCTGAAAATTGGAGCACGGTTCAGGTAAAAGCAGACGGAAAGAATCAAGTACTCCACATGCTTTTTACTAATATAAAGGAAGCTGTTTTTATAGCGTTTGTTTTGAACATGATGTCTTACAAGCTCTCTCCTTTTTTGCAGGCGACAAGTGCGCCGCCAGCGTTGCCAACGTGCCTCGCAACCGTTCGTCGCCACTTCGACAGAGTGGGAAAGCAAAGAGGCAGAGAGCTTAAGGGAGCAGCTGCAGAAATAAGTAAACTTATGAAGGACCATGTCAGCTGCGGTTCCTTCTGTATGGCCTCCTTTGAATGGGAACTATCCCTCTTGTGTTCTACTTACTCTTCTGTTTTTCTCTCGTCTGATGGTTCTTTTTCAGACTTAGTCGGTTCTTTTCTTTAATTCACTCATTCCTTTTCTTTTTTTCTCACTGTTCTCCTTATTTGCAATTCCTTTTTTGCACCACTCTGCTCTCTCTCTTCCTTGATCGCTCCCATTGGTCTTTTAACTGTTCCTTCCATCCTTCTAGCCGCACCACCTTTTTATGCCGCCCATTCCCCAGTCCGCTCTTTCTTCAACCAGTTTGTTCTGCCCGCTTCTTTGTTTGGAGTGGTCTCTCTTTCTCCTCTCTCGCATCTCTTTTTGTCAAAATAGAGAAATCTCCCTGTCTGCTCTGCTGCCTCGTACTTGTGCACAGAGCCAAGGCAGAGATTGAGGCCTTCCGGAAACAGCAGAAGACCAGCGACTCCAAACTTAGAAAACAGGTGGTAAGTTTTTTCAGAGGCAGGTGGGTTTTCCACCTCAGCCAGACATACAAGCATTCTTGTGGGTTATCAGTAGCAAGGAAGATTCTGCAAAGTAAGGTCATACGCATGCAGATGTGGTAGAGCAGCCAGTCATACAAACGAATAACATCAAGGCTGCAGCAAGCGTTCTTTGGGGGATTACCTCTTCCTCAGCCCTTCCCCTCAGCTCCATTTTCTGCGAGCAGTATTAATATTTGTGTTGCAGCTAGTACATTTATTCAAACGATGTGTTTGAATTTTGCAGGCTCTCACGAAGAAGCTCGAGCAGGAGAAAGAAGAGGCACAGAAGGAGAAAGCTGAGCTCGCACAGGCCAACAAAACGCTTGAAAAAGCGAAAACACTTTGGAAGAAGGAGAAGGCTGAGCTAATGCAGGCTAATAAGAAGAAAGAGAAAGAGAAGGAAGAGGCAAATATATATTGGGAGAAGAAGCTTGAGAAAGCGAAAACACTTTGCGAAAAGGAGAAGGCTGAGCTCCTGCAGGCCAACAAGAAGAAGGAGAAAGAGAAGGAAGAGGCAAACAAATATTGGGAGAAGAAGCTTGAGAAAGCGAAAACACTTTCAGAAAGAGAGAAGGCTGAGCTCCTGCAGGCCAACAAGAAGAAGGAGAAAGAGAAGGAAGAGGCAAACAAATATTGGGAAAAGAAGCTTGAGAAAGCGAAAACACTTTGGGACAGAGAGAAGGCTGAGCTAACACAGGCCAACAAAAAGCCGGAGAAAGAACAGGGGAACGGAGAATCAAAGCAAGACTGGGAGAAGGAGAGAGCGCTTCTTCTTCTCGCAAATACAAACCTTGAAAAGGCGAAAGAGAGGTGCCTGCAAACAAACAAGAATTTAAGGGCAACAAACAACCGTCTCCAGTGCCAATTAAAAGAAGCTCGAAAGGACAAGAAAAATCAAGAGGGGTCAGTTAACACACACAAACACACGCGTACACATGCGCGCGGACACACTCAGAGAGAGAGAAAGAGAGAGAGAGAGAGAGAGAGAGAGAGAGAGAGATCTTGTCCTCCCGCCTTCCTGTGTTTCTCTTTGTACTTCCGTCTTCCGCTGCTTGAGGCGAAGTCGATCTGTTCACCTGCCTTTTTATGGATGTTTCATCCCACGGGGCTGCGTCTGTGAATTTGAATGAATTAAATCTTGGTGGTGGTGAAAGTCTCTCTGTGTGTGTGTGTGTGTGTGTGTGTGTGTATGTGTATGTGTGTGTGTGTGTGTATGTGTGTGTGGTGCCTGTGTGCGTGCGTACACGCGTGCATATGTGTACGATATCTGCGTGGGCCTCTGTGTGTGTCGCTCTGACTTAATGAGCGTTATCTGTCGGTAGGAAATATTGTTTGCTGCTTTTAAATTCAGGAGCCATCCAGCATATACAGCTTCAAACTATACCGAGCTTTGGAGCCATAGAGTTCATGCTGTTTTCGCTTTGTTTCTGAACTGCAGATCCTCTGATTCATCTCTCGACTCCAATATACACCTCCCAGGGGAGAAGACCTGCGATCGCTCTTCTTCTCGGCCAGTTGAGAGCATGACAGGACAGGGAGAGCTGCCTCGATCACAGGCCAATTTCCCACCTCAAACGAGCAGTGCATTCCATTTGTCCAGAGGACCGCCTTCGCTGAGAATGAATCTGTCAGTCAGCAGTTCTTCGTTGTCCCTTCGGACGCTCTTCGTCTTGAAGGAAATAAAACAATACGGACGTTGACACCGTTTCATGTAAAATCTTTTTCCACATTTATTTTTCGCAAATCAAGGGGTATCCGAAATGTCTTTCAAAATAAGGACGGAAACAAGAACCAGGCAATTGAAATGTCTCTGTCGAGAGGATAAAACGTCATAAAGTGCGAGTAAAAAGCAAGGGGAAACATCACTACGTCCTTGAGTCTGTTCAGTCCTTGCTGTGTCTCTGTCCCTTTCGGTCTCTCTTTTGCTCTTTTTTGGTTTTCTCTCTCTCCTTTCCCTCTCATCCCCCATTCTGCGCCCTTCGCACCTCTGTTGGTCTATCTCCCTGCCTGCCTGCCTGCCTGCCTGCCTGCCTGACTTCCTGCCTTCCTGTCTGCCCGCCTGTCTATGAAGAGAAAAGATAAAAAAATTACGGAGTCTGTCTGACTATCTCTCTGTCTGGATTTCTGTCTAGACCTCCAATCTTCTTCTTGAATGCCTGTGTCTCCTTGAATGCTCCTCCGCATGCAGTGGCATCCTCCTCACACGTCGAAACGTCGCCGCCTGCCGAATGCCCGAGCGTCTTGACGAAAGGACGGCAGCCTCCCAATTTGACTACACACACCCGTCTCCACTGCTGGCTCAACACTTCTTCATGCAACCGCCCCCTCAGTACTCCACGTCCTCCTTCAGTTTCGGCCCCCGGGCATGAGGCATAGTGAGGGGCCTGCATCTGATCGAGATGTGAAAGAGTGCATGCTCATGTCACTCCCTTCTTTGCTTGCTCGGATGTGACCCCGAGTCTTCTCCCCCCCCTCAAGCGTCTTCCCACCATTTCCGTTGGTGGATAATGTCCTTGTTGCCTGTGCTTGGAACCCGAATGAAAACCATATCACAATCCCGCTTCTTGAGCCGAACTGCGGAGTGAGAGAGGGAAACTGGGTGCAAGAGGGAAATTTAAGGGGTAGCCCGGGGCGCTGTAGTAGCATTGTGGCTAAGCCTTGTCTTGTCTTGGATTGGGAAGGAGATGGCTGATGAAGCTGTCTGCCTCCCCGCCCAAACGAATCCTGAAAGTATTCCTCTTTGACCTACGACACATGGACATTTTACCCTTTCTTTGCCGATCGCAGTCCTCCCCCTTCCCTCCCCCAATGTACAAACAACTTTTTGAACAGCTCCACGGCTCTTTACGGTCCATGCACTGTCTGTCCCGACATGAGTGATCAGATTGAGTACTCCACAGCCTTCCCGCCTCGCACGCACAGGCCTTAATTGAAAAGGAAAGGGAACACTTATGGTCTCCTGAAAATACAATCCTCTTTAGAAGCACAGACAGCGCTCTCCCTACCCCTTCCCAGCAGCAAGGAGATTCTCTTTACATCCCAATCAAGCCCTACTTCCTCTCAAATGCCACTCACATGAGTGAGCAGACGTCGGACTCCGTCAGCACCCCCACCTGACTTCCAGAAGAAAAGCGAACAAAAGCAAAAACCGCTCCATTGCGATTCCATCGATCACACAGTACCCCAAGGACAAAATACACTGACGACCTTCTCTCCTTGCACGTAGCGGCCCCTCGCACTCTCGTACCCAAAGATTTTATCATGTGAGGAAGCTTGGAACAGGGACCGATGACTCCTTGTCGTTCCTTGCGAGCTCCGTTGCGACCAGTGACTGAAAAATTAAGGAGTCCTGGTTGAGCTTCACGCTCTGTTTGCATGTCTTTTATGTTGCAACCCCAAATCGACTTCCCGTTGAATCAACCTTGCTTATGGTTGCGCTGCTGCAATGAGTCTATCATGGGCTTTGATGCCCCCCCCTCCAACCCTTTACACGTTCGTGCCTTTCTTGAGCAGAAGCACAGCAGATGTCGTAGACAAAACAAAAAGCTTCTTTCGTACACTCAAAGAAGCTGCCATCATCTGACCCAGTTCTGTGACACTGTTCTTGCCGTATACCAGCCTCACGACTTCCATTGATTTCATTCTTTCCCCCCAGCGTTTGCGACTCCACCAGCGACTTTTGGACGGAGAGCGGATGCGCAACAATAACTTCATGCACGAGTGGCGGTCTGCGCCTCATCATTAAACGATTAGGGGTGGCCGCAAACAGTGGTCTTCAGATACGACTTGCTCCAATGTCAGTCTGAAAGAAAACTGGGAATCCTTTTGTTTTCGGACTCAGAAGAGCCTGCAATTCACGCCTCTCTCCGTCCGAGTGAATCGTGGTAGAGGGGAGCCCTCAGGCTTGGTGAGTAAGCAAGAATGAGATCATCGAAGAGAAGTGCGATGCGAGGGGCGGGCAGAGAATGAAGGAACGCGCACTGACTCGCTGGTTGATTTGAACAGCTAGCTTGTGCAGAAAGAGAAAGAAGGTTTGAACTTTGAAGGGAGGGGGGACTCCGAGGAGCGCGTGCGGTGGGGTAACTTTCCTTCCCCAGTGGTGAACGTCTCTGCTCACCTCTTAGGGTTGGGGGGTTCTCGGTCCTCCGTCGGGACTGCTCTTTGTTTCTCCTTACTTCTCTCAATTCGCTTCTTTCATCTTCTCTCTCCGAGTTGATTGGTGGTGTGGTGCAATGGCGTATTGCAGTTTCTGGATCAAACTCAATGCCTGGGTGGTTGATGGTCCTCTCTGTGTGTCCTTCGGAATTACGCAAAAGAGACAATCAACGTAGAGAGATGCCACACATTGACGTTCGAATACTATAGACAAAGACGGACGAACGAAGTCAACTCATCAAATCTGTCTGTGAACCGTGTGAAACAAGAGCACGTCTCACTACGGATGTGTCTATCTGTCTGTCTCTCTCTCTCTCTCTCTCTCTCTCTCTCTCTCTCCATGCATCTGTTCGTCAGACTCTCTCTGTCTTCGTGTTCCTCAGTCTGCGCGTAGAAGAAGAGACAAAGAAAGGAGAACGTCGGAAAGCCTTTCGGTTTGACTTGATTGTCCGTCTTTCCGTCTGTTCGTCCATATCGGTCCACATCTCCAATGGCATGCAACTCCGTGCATACGTATGTCTCTGGCAAGACCCCCGGAGAGTCTCTCGGCCCGAAGAAGCCCGCGTTCGGTTGATCTGCCTCTGATTCACCCATCTGCACAGAAGACAGAGAGATGATTTGAGATCTTCGGGCCGTCTTCTTGCGCCCCTTTCATCTTTCACGAGAAAGCCCGTAGCGCCTCTGTGTATTGTATCCCTGGCTCCTCCCATTCCGAAGTCGAGTCACAAAATGAGTAAGGGAGCAAGATGGATTGCGTATTTAAAGGAGAGAGGAAAGATTTGAGGGAGAATTAATTATTCCATGTGGACAGACAGACACTCACACCTGTAGGCAGCAACACTCCCTCCCACCTGATCCCCCTGCCTTTGCCTTCGGACAATTAAAAGCTGCCATCCCTGAAATTTAATCAGCATTTTACCCTCCAGCGCTCGCGACTTACCCATGCAATGACTTTCAGAGGGACAGCGGGCGCACAACAATGACTTCTTGACCCAATGGCGGTCTGCGCCTGATCATCAAACGATAGGGGGCGGCCGCATTTCTTCGTGTGACAGTCCACATGTGTACCTGATCAAGCGAAAGAAAGAGAGGCAAAGCATTCGTGGACCCTCCCTTTCATTCGTGCATGGACGTAATAGCAGAAGAGGAAGAGAAAAAACGGTTCAAAGATTTGAGGGCGGGAGGGAGACTTGTCTTTTGGGGTAGGGTGCATGGAGAAATTTGGGAATAGGGAGGACGGCCTATGTGTTTTTTTCATTCGTGGACGGTCTGGCCGCCAATGGAAAGTGATCATAAAAGAGGCCTTCAGCCCGTCAGTGCCTCCCCGACATTCACAGGAGTGTCTTGGTCTCTTGCTTCATGCTTCTAAAAGGAGGAAGCTTCTTTGGAGAGAAAGGAAGAAAAGACAGGGGAGAAGAGAACAGACTCGAAGAAGAAAACTTGCCGACAGGGGTGCACGAGGTGTCTGCTGAATGAAAAGACCGGAAGGGCTCTTTCTGATTTCTTCTGTCTGAATGGGTCCACTCGTCAGGGCTTCGATCTGCTGGTTTGGTTATTTAAAGTTGCATGCCGATGGAGTCTCCATTGGATCGGCTGCACAAAGACAATGACTGCATGCATATACATGCACGCCGTTTTCAATGCATACAGCTGGAGTATGAACACCATCTATACGTGCGTCTCTCTATTTCTGCATGTGCACAACTTTGAATTGTACTCGCGCTCACAGAACGGTGGATGTAAGTCATAAACAGGCGGCGTTCATGCACTGCGATGATAGCTCAGCATGGACCCTGCTTTCGCCGTTGAGAAGGAGGAAACAAAGAATTGGATGAGAACGAAAGAAGTTTTGGGGGAGGGCATGCGTTGGTGATGAAGGTCAGATTCGCGTCAGGTGCCCAGCTATTCTTGCACTCATGTAATGGCGTGAGCTATTTCCCCTTCTTTTCATTTATTCAATGTAGTAGTGCATGGTCTTCACGTCTGGGTTTCTTCTTCCTCCGACCCAGTGATTGCGGGTCAGTGTTCCATTCGAAGGAGAGAAAAAGAGATGCGACAGGAAGCAGAAAAATGCATGGGGAGGGTGTGAGGAAGAAGAGGCCAATCTGTCCTATGTATGTTCGCCGATACTTCTGTGTGTTTGAGTGTCCGTCTGTCTGACAGAACTCAAAAGAAGGAAAGTTCTCTTCGACGTGTTTTTTTCTGCCTTTCTTTCTCTCTTTCTTTTTACCTATCCTTTCGTGTAACTTTGCACGCCTTTCCGCTCCACCCACCCATGCCTGTAGGTTTCTTTTCTTGTCGAAGACAAATCTCTTTTCCTTTCTTCATAAATTGCCCCCCCCAAAAAAATAATGGTACATAGGGGAAGAGAGGGGAAGAAAAAAGGAGCAGGTTTCTGTCTTTCAGGGGTGGGAAGTACTTTCCCAAGAAGATCAGGAAGACAGACAGACACCCGATGAATCATACAGGAAGGAAAAATGAGCAGAAGGAAAGGCTTCGTCCTTGGAGTGGATCATTTTATAACGTATTTACCTGCTCGAAGATGCAGCGTAGATGTATGAACAGCAACGCCTCTCTCACTTCCTGGGCAGTCTCACCCACTTTGAGACTGCTTTGAGGGGTGCTGAGCTTCGGGTCCTGTCACCACACATGCTCTTGTTTCGTTTTGTTTCGTTTCCAAGCAGGGCTGCTTTGATTCGCTTGCAGCCGACTCACTGAGATTTGCACAGCAGACAGACAGAGCATGCAGAGGGCCCACACGAAATGAAAGGCGGGAAAAGCAAAAGCCCGTGTCGTAAAGGGAGGCGCTTAACAGGAAAAATTACTCAAAAGAACAATTTTGTTCTCTGCTTCTTGCATCTCATACTTCCCCTCCTCCTCGTCATCGTCGGTCATCGTATGCTGGAACATCTGTTATCTCTCCCTGTTTCCTTCTTCGTGTGGTGGAGCCTCCTCTAAACTCAGCAGGAGCAGATGTGACGCCCAACCGTCTTCATTTTCTTTTACATGTGTCCGGCGATGCTGCACGTTGGCTCTCATTTCGTTTTTCTTTTTCTTTCTTTGAAAATGCACACAGATCTTTCGGCCTTGAAGGGACGGGGAAGGGGAAGCGAAACGGCACTACTTCCCATGGAACACCACACCGAATATACATGCATGCGGTTGTCGAAAGCACGATGACGCACCGTCAAAAGGGTGACACTGCCTAAACAAAGTAAAACAAAAAAGGGTGAAAGGGAGGGAAGCGCAAAAAGGACGTCCGCAACAGTCAAACGAGAAGTGAACCGGCGTTTTGTGCCTGTATGCGTGTTCCCTGAGTAAATACAGACAGACAGCGATGCTCTCGCTACTCGCAGAATCCTTAAGGACACTCGGTGATGTCCGTGTGTCCGTTCACCCACGCTGTTCTCCAGCTGTGTGGCTCACGGGGAGAAACAGCATGGTCCTCAGATCGGCAAAGAAGACGAGAGCTTCGGAAGCAAGAGAAATAAAATGCGACACTTTCTCAATAAGCATGAAGAAGTGCGCTTGTCCAACCTGTCTGTCAAGTCGGGTCACCAATCAGTTGCAGTGCTTGCTAAATGCATTGCCTCTCATCTCCTTCAAGCGCAGACATGATCACGTATGCAATGGCAGAGAGCATCAGTGAAGTACTGCTTCAGCATGCGGTCGAAGGGGAGTAGTGCATTTTTTCAGTGCCCATCCACACGCGCAGATGGTGATGCACAACGGTCAAAAGAGAAGAGAGACGGAGAAGAGTCCCCATCAACAGGTCGCTCAGTCGACGTTTAGGGTCGATCTGCCATCTGATTCTCAGCAGTGATGCAAAAGAGCACCAATCAGAAGCAAAGAAGACAGGCAAAGAAGGCAGAGTAAGTACAGATACACAGCGATGCGCTTGCTGCTCGCAGAATCCTTAGGGACACTCGGTGATGTTCGAGCCTGTGACCACACCTCCTTTCATGCCTGCCTTCATGCATGCATGGGAGCTAGTGAGTGGAGCTCCTCGCGCGATCCGGGACTGCTAAGCAGTGGCAATTCGCTGTCACTCTCAAACTGAATCATGAATCTTCGCAGAGAGCAAGGGAACGAGAACGATTTGCGGGTAACATGCAAATTAAGAAAAACCCAAGAGACAAAGAGAGCCAGAAAGAAGGAGGATCCGTCTTTGATCGTCGATGTTATATCTGTTCTGTAAGACAGCGACAAGGGCAAACAAAGAAGACAAACAAAAAGAAGCTTGCTGAGAAATGAGCATTCACATAGGGAGAAATAACCTACCGTTTCCTTCTCCCTTCCAGAGTCCCCTGCAGGTCACCTCCAATGTGTCCCTGCCCTTCATGGTTGAATGGGGGTTCTGGGTATACTCTGCTCTCACACTGACTTCTTTGCTCTCGCTGCTTTTTGTTTTCGCGTTCTCTGAAAATGCAAACGAACCAATAACGAGTCAAATACATGGGAGCGGTCTCTCTGGTTTCTCGATAAATTGCGTCCCTCAATCTGCCAGGCAGTAGAAAGAGTAACATCGGACCGTGTTCTCTCGTAACTGTTCGGCTCTTTTGATTTTTCTGTCTAAAAACGCAACCAAGACAATAAAATGACGAGTCAGATCAATGGGAGGAGAGAAGACGCCCCTTTCGCTTTTCTCCCCTTCTTTCATTAAGAAACGACGACACTTCGGACAGACGGACAGACGAACAGAGACTCCTTCTACCACTTCACTTCCCAAGTCCAAAAGTGGCTTGACTCCCCTAATTTCTTTCTCTTCTTTCCTTCAGTACTTTGGCAAGCAGGAGTGACATTTGCTCTTCTCTTTCTTCAGCAGTCCCTCTGTAACTTTCTTTCTTTCCTCCGCAGCGGTTTTGGGGGTTGCAAAAGAAGAAAAAACGGCTCGGATCGTGATCATGAAAGGACGACGAGGAATCGGGTCGCAAATAGACAATGTTTTCCCCTTTTGAGATCAAAAACAGTAAATTTTGGATAGAATTGACTGGAAAGAGTGTACTCGCTGCGCAGCTCCCAGCGTGCAGGCGGTCACTCTTTGTAAGGCTGAAGCGATATATGGTCTTCAGTGATTGTGTGCCCTTTCTTCTCCCTTCCTTTTCCTTTTCCTTTTTTCTCGAGGCGGTGGAGGGAGATGGACAAATCAAAAGGGGGATGAGAGGAAGGAAAGATCAATCTCAGATGTGACGTCCAACCGTCTTCATTTTCTTTTACGTGTGTCCGGCAATGCTACACGTTGGCTCTCATTTCGTTTTTCTTTTTCTTTAACTGACTGTACTGACAATTGAAACTTTTATACTAGAAAGTGACTTTTAATTTTCTATATATCACACTAAATTTTATATAAAAAACTAAGTCTTTAAAGCACTTAGAATGATTCTATTTATTGTTTTTTACCTGCATGAAAGTATGAACAACTTTTAAAGATAAGGTTTCATGGGTTTGTGGTGTGTATGTTAGAAATTGTTGGACATGAGTGAGGTGAAAGAGTTATAGTATGTTGATATATCGGGGAGTGATTACAGACTCTACAGATATGTGACAATGTGCAGCGTAATGCACAAACAAGCTAACTTTTACTTCTAATGGAATACGCCGAATCTGTATATTGATGTAAGGAGGGAGCACACAGCGGGCAACCCCTATGAAAGGTAAGAATGAATGTCCGCAAACAGATCTACTGATTTGACACCCACAGAAAGCAGTTTAACCAAATAAATGTTGAGCACTATGACCGTATAAGAGGTAAATGCTTAGCTTCTGAAAGCCTGATCGATCTATGGCCTCTAGCCAGAGGGCCTTGCCCACGACCGGCCATCATAGCGTTCTTGTTTTTTCTGGATGAGGCCCGGCACTGGCCACTGGGTCTTAGTCCACCCAGGAGCCCTACCTCCAAATTCTTGTGCAAACAAGAGCTGCGCCTCACTCCCACAACTTCAGATCACCCGAGATTACCAGCCGTAATGCTTCCTCATGAAACCTAAGCACCGACAAACGGTCCTCCGAGAAAGGCTCAGTCTGACCTGCAGCATAGATATGCAAAAATTCATAAAGTGGCTCACCTTCTGGCCATCCAGAGCTAGCCCCCTCATCCAGAAAGCCTTTCCAGCTCATCATTTAGAGCTTGTAAGAGCGCACGCACAGAAAGGATTCAATAGAAGCTTTACTGGGGCAACTTCGTAGGCCCGTTTGCGTGGAGACGGGCCGTGCCCTTCGTGATGGAAGATCGAAATTGCCCTCTCAGGGCAACCAGTAGAGTGAATGTCATAAACCCAAGAAAAAGCAAAGAAGCCAATCCTCTGGGCTTTCGATAAAGCCTACTTTCAACGCTGGAGAGCAAGTCTGTGTGATGGGAGAGAGGCGGCACTAGGTCGTGCTTTGATCGACTTGAAACATTCGACGGAAAGCCGATTTTGGGAGCCGATTTTAGATCGGCCAACTATGTGACAGCCCCGGAAGGCAAGCTACGCGTTGTGGGCCAGGGCCCGGCCGGCCACCAAGGCTAAAAAGCACTTCCCGGCTGCGTGCTGACCCATCAAAATGCCGATCTGAAAAATTTTCAGTCAGGTCTTCAGAAAGTTCTCCTCCACTCAGAAAATCGGGTCAATAGAATGGGCCTCTATCCACAAAATCTCGTTGTCAAGCGTTCCATTAGATTGTATTGGAAGGCTTGACAACGAGGAAATCGTGTTCAACTTGTTATTCCAGAACCTTATTTTTGGAGAGGTTATAGATTCCGGAGTTTTGTACCCCTCCGGTATCTGTGTTGGCTGGACACCTCTGGTTGCTCGTGGGAGTGGTTGCCTCGGTGCAAAGGAGCTGTCCAACAACTAGAAGGGTTGCCGGACTGGTTTGGGTCGCTCAATCAGGTCAGTTCGTTTTGTGTCGTTCCACCAGCAACAGGGGGGGGTGGATCCTCTCGCAGGGGTACGAAGCTGGCCAATTTGGAACCCCTGGTGGAGGGGGGGGGTCCGACCTGCTCTGCAGGTTTACGTCCAAAATATGTCTAAGAGTGTTTCTTAGACATATTTTGGACGCAAACCTGCAGAGCAGGTCGGACCCCCCCCCTCCACCAGGGGTTCCAAATTGGCCAGCTTCGTACCCCTACGAGAGGGTCCACCCCCCCCTCCCAGTGAAGGAATTAAAAAAATCTTGTTTGCAGAGATGAGCTTTCTTGGTGCATGCAGAAGGCTTTGTATGATGTCTGTAAGTGTTCCTGTGTGGTTGCAACCTGGCCATTATGGTTGCTGAGCAACTGACCGGTCTGCCCTCGGCAAGGCAAAAAACTGCCGTCTTCCTTTGCCTGTGTTACTCACCCTTGCCCCCCTCCTCTGCTCTTTGCAGGTCGTGGGTCTCCTCCAGGAGATGCTTGTTTTGTGTCCTAGTCCTTCTTCAACTCCTCGAGAGGTAGGTCTTTGCATTTTCGTTAAGGCCGCAGTCTTTAGACTGCGAAAGGGAGTAGCGCCCCTACATGCCGAGCCTGTGTTTTTTTCTACCTGCCTGACTACCTCCAAAATTTCGCCATTCTTGCCTGCTTGACTGCCCTCTAGCTTTCAGCTTTTCTGTCTGGCTAAATGTCTTCCCAATTTCGGCCTTTCCGCCCGCCCTATTGCCTTCCTAATTTCGGCCTTCGCCGCGCTCCCAATTTCGGTCTTCCTGCCTGCCCGATTGCCTTCCCAATTTCGGCCTTCTTGCCTGCCTGACTGCCTTCCAGAGTTTTGTATTCCTGCTATACTGACTGCTTTCCCATTTCGGCCTTCTTGCCTGCCTGCCTGCCCTTCAAATTTCGGTCTTTCTATCTGCCTCAATGCTTTTTAAATTTTGGCCTTTCTGTCTGCCTGACTGACTTCGCAATTTCGGCCTTCCTGCCTATCCGGTTGCCTTCCCAATTTCGGCCTTCCTGCCTATCCGGTTGCCTTCCCAATTTCGGCTTTCCTGCCTGCCTGATTGCCTTTCCTATTTTGGCCTTCCTTCCTGCCCAAGTTTCCTCCTAACGCTTCCTAATTTCGGTCATTCTGCTTGCCCGATAGCCTTCCCAATTTTGTTCTTCCTGCTAGCCCGACTGTCTTCCCAAGTTCGGCCTTCTTGTATGTCTGACTGCCTCCCAGAGTTCGTTCTTTCTGCCTATGTGCCTGCCTTCCAATTTTAGTCTTCTTGGCGGCCTGACTGCCTTCCAATTTCAGCCTTCCTGCCCGCTTGATTGCCTTCCCGATTTCGGCCTTCCTGCCCGTCCGATTGCTTTCCCAATTTCGGTCTTCCTACTTTCATGTATCATTCTGATACAAATTAAAGATACAAGTTGTATTTGCATGCATGCTTTTATGTGTATTCTGGCGATTCGACTGACTTTCTGTTTGTGTGCACGTATTTCTGCAGGTGGCGTTCACGGGTGTGTTTGATATATACTGAGATGCCCCCTCCCCCCCC
>JAHBMJ010002081.1:0-22944 GCA_018398765.1 Chromera velia | reverse complement strand
GTTGGTAAATTGCCGGCATCCCTGCCTGCCTGCCTGCCTGCCTGCCTGCTCGCATCTTACGCTCCGGTTGTTGGTCGCATGCATGCCTGGCTCTTCAATCGCCTCTCGATGCAGCTATGGAATTTCGTTTGTCAACCTCTGCGCCTTGCTGTTGGGCTAAGAAGTACTGTAACGTGCCAAATATTGAAGAAAGACCACAGTAACTCGATTTTCACTAAATTTCACTGAGACTTTTGACCGCAATTTTCGTTAAAACTTCGTATAACCGAATCATGTTACATCATGTTCAAAAAATTTGAATATTATAACTTTTAGATATTCATCATCACTTTTGATGTAAGTCAGACAATTAAAAAGTTAAAAATGAATAAACTGTATTCAAAGTTATTGTCATAGAACGATTACTATGGTATAATTATATTGTTGCGCCATTAAAAAGCTTAAGTTCAAGTTCTGATATTAAAGTTCTAAAATTTATGAACCAAATGTATATTAGACTATTCAGTACTTACAAAAAAAAATAGCGATCGAAGTCTTACATATTTTAAATCACTATTCTAAGTCTTGTTCATAACTATAACAAACCCCTAACCAGGCCTAACGCAGTTCCACTTTGAGTAACCACCTTACTGTGAATGATTTCTGTATCTGTCATGATATATCATTTTAATATATCATATGATTTCTAATCTCTCTGATGTATACCTACCAACACGTGCATGGAAATTAGACTTACACAATCACTTCCAAACCCCTGTTCCCCACCAGTGCCACCGTATAAGCGTTTCTAGACACCGCGGCGTTTGTGTATAAACGCCATGGTGCCACTCTGCGGCGCGCTGCGGGGAAAAAACTTGGACGAGAAGGGGAAGACCACGACATGCCGTGGAGCGGTGCGGTGCCGGTCGAGCAAGTTTCTGTGGCGGGTCCGCTACGGAGTGGTGGGACGGTCGCCTTTGTCTCTCCGCGGTGGCATCGAAAAAAAAAAAAATGGATCGTCGAGATCGAGTCCGCCAAGTGTTGCTCTGACAGCTTTCAGCCCAGAGAGCTGTACAGATTCTTATCAAGCGATCAACTGAGAGCAGTGGGCTTAACCTATCAAAAGAATATTCATCTATATGATTTATGTGCTTCCATGAATACTAAGTTTAATACTTTACAGTTGAATCTGCTCACTCGACTCTGAATTTTTGCGAAGGTGACAGTCTGCCCGGACTGTTTTACCGTCTGAGTGTCATGGTGCCCAAACGAAAAGCGCCTGACCCTGGCGCGAAGATGACATAGTCTTAGAAGTTCTTGAAGTTCTTTGTTGTCGTAGAGAAGAAAGGGGAGGGGGCCGCCAAGGCTGACCAGCCATTACTTGGTGGCTTTGTGCCTCCTCAGCCATTACTCGGTTATGAAAGTGACTGCGATTTCAGAAAGCGATAATCAATCACATATCAATCGCACATCAATCGTATATTTGCTTTGTGTACAGACATATGTCAAACGCAGCCGAAAGATGATAAGGGGGGGCGGTTAAATGGGTTGAGGCGTCTCTAAGTCTAGAGGAGAGAAGACTTTATGCTTCTAATGCTCCCCGCCTTTTCCCTCTTTTCTTGGTTAAATCTGTGATTTAATTGATTAATATTATATTTAACAATGCCGAATAATGTTTTATGATATGTACATTCATGAATAATCATTTTAATATAGTTTGATTCATTTTTATTACTACTCATTTAGATATATTGAGGGTTATTAAATCTAATATTGAATAATAGTTCAATTGATGATGTATGTACAGTTTTTCTTTTTATTACCTGACTTAATAGTCATTTTGTTCTCAAAACGCCTTAACCATCATCATCATCATCATCAACCGGCTTATATAGAATAGGATATGGGATTTATATTTCGGGCCACCCCGTGGTCCACTGCCGGGCCTCGACTTGCACCGTGAGAGGCACGGTTGTCGCCGCGGGGTGGCAAACGGTCAGAAGTAGGCTATAGAACCGCGGCGCTAGCGCCGCGGAAAGCTTGGGCAGGCACCGCGGCTGCGCCGCGGTGCTCACCATGCAAGGCTGCTCTAGAAACACTGCACCGCATCCTGTTTCTAGTATATATATATATATATATATATAGCTCCCAATTAGGTCTTCAAGCGAAAGATCGGCAGTCCAGGCTGACGACCCGTAACTGCAAACAACTATTCAAATGCTTGCCCGAAAGTTCCAAGGAGCTGCGGGTGAGTAGACGGGCCCGCTGGGTCGATCTCCAAAGGTCTGCATGATACAGTCCGAAAACGAAAACAACACTTGATACCCAAGTAGAATCGACGCCGATCTTTTCCCTGCTCCCTGTGGACCAGATGGACGACGAGATCCAGGTGGAGGCAGAGCCCCCCGCGTGGCTCCGGACGGTCTTGCCGCAGCCATCCATTTCTTACAGAGACCCCTTCCCTTCTGTCACAACACTACACCGTCATCCACGCACCAAGAACACCCAGTCGACCTCCCGCTCCCAACCCAGACCAGAAAAAGCAAGGACAAGAGCCGACTGTACTACACATCTCCAATGTTCCCCTAAAGTACCATCCCAACGGCCCTCTGGGACTTTCCCATTCCCCGACGAGCAAATGCAACAGAATGTTCGGTTGCAACGCTCCTCGCCCGAGGCTCACTGTTGTCTCCCGAACTCTGTCAAGAACTCAGCTCCATTTGACACCCTACCTACCGTATTGGCTGTGGACGAACCCTCCAATGATTCTCTCAGGGACCCAGCGCGTGCCCCTGACCCATTCGTCAACAGAGACATCGCAGACGGTGGGCCCCCCCCTCCTGTGGGTCTCTTCTCCTCACACCACTTCGAAGCTCGTTGGGCGACCTCACTCAACAGCAGTAACAAGACTCTTGTCACTCCCCTCGGCAGGAGGCGATCTGAAACTTGCCACAAAGACCAAGCGGAACTTATTCAAACCCAAACAGACCAGGCCGATCGTATCGAAGTGTCATTTCAAAATGCTGAAGGGAACAGAGGAGACCCACCTTTGCCCTTCCAAGTCTGTCAGAAGGAGGCAAAGGGGGCACACAAGAAAGCCCCTCTGCCTCCCAACTTCTGTCCGGACGATGACGTCTCCACCCGCCCAGGCAGCGGTAGCTCCCGTAGTGCCTTCTGCCACAAGTATTCGTCCTCCTCTTCCACGCAGCGAACTTGTAGTCTGGGAGAGCAAGTGAAGGGAGAAAGAGAAAGACGCACTGCCTGGACACTGCCGCGAGATGTTCGGCTGAGGCTGAGGTCGACTTTCGCTCAGAGCCGTCTCCTCATGTGTCTGGGTGTAATGAACGGTCTCCTCTGTCTCTCATGGGTCGCTGTGTTTTGGTATCTGCTCTTCCTGTCTGTTCTTCCAGTCTCGGGGGTCTGGGCTGCGTACGAATTTCGAGACAAATGGCTGTGGGGGTATGGGGCTTATCTCCTTTCCGCCCTAGGATTGCGTCTTTGGTATACAATTCATTTTTTTGCGTTGGCACTCCCTGGCCTCGCAGTACTGTTTCTTCTGTGTCTGCTGTTCGAGGGCTACATGTTAGTTCGCCTGTGCAGATTTCGGGCAGCGTTGTTGATCCTTCCTGAAGAAGAACTGGACATGCTTCAAAGCAGTAGGGCTTGCCTAAAGATGGCAGACAGTGAGGATACAGATGGCGAGGAAGGGCCTTGAGGATGCGTGGAGGGAGAGCGAATGCGTGTGGGGGGGAAGGGCGGGGGAAAAGAAATTAAATGGCATGCGATGTGAAGTGGAAAAGACAAAACTGACAGAAATGAATCGGCCCCGTCACTCACGGCCGGTAGCCGTCACTTCCCTTCCTTCCTCCCTCCCTCCCTGCCTCCCTTCCTTCCTTCCTTTCTTCCTTTCTTCCTTCCTTCCTTTCTTCTTTCCCTCCTTCCTTCCTTCCTTCCCCTCTTCTTTGTTCCCATCTGTCTTTTACTTCTTCTCAAAACACAAACTTTTCTCTCGCTTCACTTATGTCTTTAAAGGTAAGAACTACAAGAAAAATTATTCTGTCTTATCCTAAGAGATTTAGTCTACTGCATCTTGTTCCTATTGTTTTAATTGTTCACTAATTAAGTTTTTATATTAATATTAAATTAATTGAGCTGCTATAATTATATATTACGTCAAACAATTTTTGATTATGAAAACATGTATGTTTATCGCTGGGTTTATCGATCACACCGTCAGTAAAAATGAATTTAAAAAATTTAAAACTAGATTCAAAATGATGATTTAATGATCAAAAATGTTAATTCTGATTATAATGTTTTTTATAATTGCTAGGATAACCAACGCCATTAATTTAGGGGCACTATAGTAGCTAGACGCATGATTAGGCATCATCCGTTGTGATATCCGATTTGTGACCATGATGATCTGTGTAGATCTGTAAAAAAAAAAAAAAAGTGTAGATGTGTGTTATCAATCAATCCATAAAATAATGGCCCGGGGTCTAGCCCGGGGTATGATCAACCCTCATAAACCCTCATTGAGATATGATATGATAGGTGGCGCTGGTTGGGAGACTAGCAACCGAAAAGGCCTAGACTCATACGACCTTGGTCGATCACATCAAGAGATTCTGATAAAAAGGGAGATTGACTCACTAGCTTGTCCGTCTACACAAAGAAATCATCATAACACCTAGACTAATCTAAGGTGAGACGTTTGAAGGAATGCGTAAAGCAAAGTTGAGTGTGAGCAGAAGTGAGTGAGAGACCGGGAGGTCGCTCATTGAACCGTGATGCAAGCTTTTAATAAGAAAAGGGAATCATAATCAGATTTATGCACACAAATGCATGCGCACAATTAATCGACGATTTGAGACTGCGCTTCGATCTCAAGCGCAACATGCGGCCCTAGAAAGTTAAAGCTCACGCGGCCCGGGAAAGCGGCTGTCATCAAAGAACTATGAATCCATCACCGCCATTATCTCTGGCATGAATCTCTGTAGCTTTAGGCGAGACTAATTAAGACCTAAAAACTAAAAAAAAAATTAGAATTAATTAAAGATTTTTTTATCGATAAGGGGCAGCGCACTAAAGTTTTTTGGTAACCCAGTTACGTTATAGGGGGGGGGGGGGAGGAGACGGAGTTACAATTCATATCAACCTATGGGCAATGAAATAGGGGTGTTAATCTTTTGTGGACGGGCTTGTTATTCCCTAACAAGACGGCCTTTGGCCGTCTTGTTTCTTTGTTATGCCCTTAACAAGGCTACTGACCGACTACACAAAGTCTTGTTAGGTCTTTAAAAAAAAAAAAAAAAAGATTTAAAAATAAAAATAAAAAAACATAAATGTTATAAAGTTTTTTGATGATTTTAAAGTGTTTTATCAGTGTATAACAACATAAAAATTGCTTTCCTGCATGCCTAGTTGCATGATGGCCGGGTAATTACCGAGTAACCAGTTACCTGGCCGGGTTAGACCAATTTTTTAACAATGGCCAGGTTACTGGTTTACCGGCCATATAATTAAAAAAAAAAACAAAAATAAAAATCTAGAAAAAAAAATTAAAAAAAAATATAGAAAAAAAAATTATAGAAAAAAAATTAAAAAAAAATCTGGCCGCATTCGAAAGACGCAGAAACTTTTGAATCCTAAAACTGTTTTTTTCTCACGCATGAAACTCATATGCACGCACAACAAGCGAATAACATGCATGAAAATCGATGAAACACAGGGTCGCAACGTTTTCACATAAGAAAGTGACTGACCTTTGCATCACTGAACAATCATATTCAATTGCGACAGGAGACTGCATACAGGCGCGCACGGGTATCGCAAGCATGCCTGACGTGCTGGGCGCGGTCGCGGCGGCCCCCATTGCGCCAAGGCCGCGCGGCGGCCGCACGGACGTCGATCAGGCCGCGGCGCGGGCCCGCAGCGCCGCCGCGACTCGGCCGGCCAGGTTACCGGCCAACCTGGTAACCACCCCCCTATTTCTGGCTGACTACCAAGTTACCAGGATGCATCTAGGCCTACATGACGTCTAAAAAAAAGTTTCTAAGCAGATTTTATGATTAAATTTAATTCATGTTTTTTTAGTAATGACTTAGCAGTACTTAGCGTAGTCAGCTCCTAAGGTATACTCATCCAGAGTTCACACCTTACAAAAGTTAATACTGTTTACAACAACATGAAGAAACTTCTTCTTGCTTGTGTCTTTGTACTGTTCGATCCATCTGTATCTGTATTCTCATCTGTATTAATATAATTAATCTAGACAATTAATAATATAGATCCTAGGATTGACCGGCATGCATCACTTGATCTAGTGACTGTCTTGCACCTTACATACTGCCAGTTGCAACTCACCCCCTCAAGGTAGGCACTCTTATACTTAAGTATAAATCGATTCCCCGAAAGCAACAAGCTTGGTAAGACTATTTGCTGCCTGAATAGCTCGGGGGATCCAAACGACCTTGGCCTGAACTTGACGGCATCTCTGAATGCACCAATCTAGAATATATTACATTCCTGTGTCTTTCTCTGCCACCCTCGATCGAATCTGATTGTACAACAGATCGCAATCGATCACGAATTTGATAGGCATGTCTTTCTGGAGCGATCGGACAAAAGAGATCAGACGGGGCACTCGTTTCAAGCACTCTTACCACCCAACTAACTCTGATGCTGTCGAGCTGCTCAGCTTGACTGTCGATCGCATGGACCTCCAAGCACACAGATTGAAAAGCTCATCCCTTGGCTTCCACCCCAAATCAATGAGCAGACCAATCTAGCATGTGTGCCTTCATACCTGTCTTTCTCATATGACGAATCAACAAAGAAAATAAGTTTTAGAAGAGTGGAGCAAGAGAGGCGACGGAAGAACAGACTCTCAAGATTTTTTTTTATTTTATGCAGAATTCTGATCACAATCGTGAGGTGTCTTTTCGTTGGCTTCTTTCTATACCTTGCCAAAACATCATACCAGACCCGATAGAAGGGAGAAAGACGCACCTCCTAACCCAGGCATCCGATGACGCTGCTGTAGACTTTCTCCAGTGACGGGTCTGTCTCTTCTCCTTCTTGAAGCTCAAGCTCTTTCTCTTTATATGACGACGTCGCCCCAATGCCTGTCCGATGTATTTTGAATTTACAAAACAGTTTTTTGGTATCTACCCCCTCTAAATATGAGGATATCGACACCCTGCACTGCCCCTTGTCTCCCTTAAAATCCATCCCTGCGTACTTGAATCGGTAGGCACCCATGTCGAGTCTGGACAGCTTTCTGAACTGCATCTCCCCCCAAAGATGCTTTACAAGTCCATCTACCTGCCCAAACGTAATCAAATCGAAAACGTCATCAATCTAATTAATAAGAACGTTCTTCTCTCTGTTAATCGCAATCCCCAACTCGACCTTCTGGTACCTCACTTTCTCAATCGCCCCGACCCACTTGTCATCGAAAAGTTTGGACAATACAGGCATGCAGTACAATCCACGTACCACTTCTCTCACCTATCCTGGCTACAGGCTGCGTGTGTATGCTGCAATCCTCTCCCACTTCTCTGCAGGCATGTCTGGGTAGGGACAAACATCAGAAATCGGCGGCATCCACTCGGGCATGCAAGTATACACCCTCTCTCTGTTTGTATTATCTGACTGAAGGAAAGCGCCCTTCACATCATCGATAAACATCTGAAGGCACAAAGCAAGGGCCCAGATGACATACAGAAAAATAAGGCTGGGAACAGGTGTACCGGTGTAGGTATCAAGCTTGCGCTTATCAAGATACCTTTTCCCGAACGCCCTCGCCTTTACCTGTCTCTCCTTCTCTAGACTTTCTTTCATCTTTCCATCCTCCTTTGTCCCCGGCCCTTCCTTTTCTTTCTAAGTGAATCTTACCCCCAGGTTGATCACTGTCTTTGCCTCTTCCTTTTTCACTTCCTTTCCAAACACCTCTTGCCCACAGATATTCAGGAGCCACTCATCTTGCAGAGCAGTGTCAAACTTTCTCGCTTTTACGTCCTCAGGATCTGCAGGGAGCTGGGTTGATCCCATTTTAAACTCAAGCACTCCAAGTGCCTGAAGCCCCTGAGACCTGACTGACCCTTCACCCAACCTTTCTCCACTCTCTCCATTCTCTTCCCCCACAACCTGGTTGTTTTGATTTCGGAGGAGATCAGATCTAAACAGAGAGTCATCTGGTAGGATTCCATCGGATGAACCTTCATCTGTGGCTGGCTGCACTCTGTATATCCAGAGCGAGGTGCGTAGAATCGATAAGATTGAGGAAGCGAGGGTATGACATGAGCGGTTGGGAATCCATTTGGGTGCTGAGGCATGGCGCCTCACCCTTGCCGATGCAGGTCTACAGGTTATGTAGGCTATGGCAGCGGAGGTTATGGCTACGTGTCGTACCTACCAGCAGAAGCAAGCAGTTCTTCAGTCGCTGTGGGCAACGTTGAAGGAAAAAAGCAAGAGGCGTCAGGTGAAGAAATTTGGGGATGAGGTCTTTCTGGACACCTGGTTTCCTCTAGGGTTTCCTGGAGATGAAGAGGAGGAGGAAACCGGTTTCCCCCTCGGCAACCTCTTTGTCAACCTGCATACAAGAGAGAAGTTCGACTCTCTGATGCATAGACATCGCGAGGCTACAGATTCCCTGCTTGAGTTCATTGAGTACTACGGAGTTGTGCCGAAGAAAATCCTGACAGATGGTGCTCCTGAATTGTGAGGAGGGAAGTTTATCTCCCTTTGCAATTCATTCGCCCCCCCTATTCTATTGGAGTGGGCCCCAACAGGGAATGGACTTGCGATACGCCTTCCCAGTCTGTATCATCGCATGCCTCCGTCCGTTTGCCTCCACAAAAAGACCCGTGTACCTATGCTAGCTCCCGTCCTAAGTGTTAGGTTCACCTCCCCCAGACCCTGCATCGTCTGCATCCTTTGCGCCTTCTGCTCCCCCAACTATGCCTTCCTGCACCTCTTCTCCCACACCTACTCCCCCACCTGTCTCAACATGCACCCCCTGGTTTGGAACCTGTCTCAACATGCACCCCCGGGGAGCACTGCTGCTGCGGGAGGAGAGACAGGAAACACAGAGGACTGCGCTCCCATGACTGCGTGGAGACGGACGCCTGGACCATCTGTTAGACTAGGTGCTGCTCTGCTTAGAAGGGAATGAATCTTTCTTACCATCTTCTACCCCCCAATCGCTCCATTACGGAGAGGGGAGATAAGAAACGGGTGGGTAGAAAGGGACTGTAGACGCTGCTTCTCCTCATTTCAGTATATGACGGTGGCCACACGATCGGACCACTGATACAGGAACATACAGAGCTTCCCTACAAGGGAGAGATTCTTCCTCCCATGGCAGAGAACCACCCAATCCCCCAAAACAAATTTTCTGTCTGGCTTCTTTTGGGTGTGGCGCTCTTCTGGGCTCTTTCAGTCTTCAGGACTAACGATTTTGTTCCCCTCAATAACGACTGCGCGGCTGACTTTGTGTGCGAATTTGTGCGGTATCTTTATACCCCATCTCCCCCCCTCAGTCGGGACCAGGCAACGGTCGAGCACCACCCGTACTTGGTTTCGGTGTGTGCGGATAGGTCGCTCAATAAACCTGAGGATGGACTTGACCTGAGAAGTGGAGACCAGAGGGTATAGCACCGCGACCCATTTCAAAGCAGCAGGTGCTCAGGTATTTCGACTTCGTAGACGGGCGTCTCCCGCCTGCGATAAGCACTATTAGTTTGAATGTCTAACTCTTTATGGTTCGCGAGAAATCGACCTCCAAAGTTTAACTCAAATTAGTAATTTAGCTTTCCAAATTACTTTAGTTTACTATTCTAAATTACTTTAAATTACTCTAAATTGTTTTAAATTACTTTGAATTACCAAGCTAAATTACTCTTAGACTAGTAGTAAATTACTTTAAATTACTTATCTAAATGATGATTGAGGTTTTTGTTATGCATGCCGCGTCCCCGTATATGTTACTGAAACTTGCAGGGCGAAAATTAATCAGCAGCTATCAGCAGCCTCGATAATAGAAAAAAAAATAAAAATATTTCATATAGAAGCTTTGTGTGCGGAAATGCACAATCTGATACAACCTAGAGTTAGTTGCATATCAAACCCGGCTCTTTAAGTTCGCACTCTAGTTCGTACTGTTTGTTATACGTCCATCAAGTTACTGCAGTACCTACCTACTGTAATAAGTAGTAGTGAGGGCGGAAGGTTGTGTTAATCAAATCGTTGTGTTCAACTTTGAGTTTATTTTCTTTTTTTGATATGTATTCTACTACTACGTGCCGGTAAAAAGCTACCGCAGCCGGAATATCAGATTCATTCTCCGGATCTCCACAGACTCGATTAGGGGTGCTGCGAGTTTGTAGAAGGACAAACGAGATTCAAATTCTTTTTTCACAGCAGTCACCTCAGAAGGAGGCACAGACTCTGGCATTTCTTTCAGTTGGTGCCTCTTCTCTGCGAGCAGCTCCTGGAACCGTTCCCGCTTCTCGCTGTCGAATGCCAACTGAGTCAGTCTGTCAACTTCTTTTTTCAACTTCTCTCTCTGAACCTCATGTCGTCTCCCTAATTCTTCCAATGCCGTCTCCTTCTCTCGCATCATCTGGCCGGACCCAAGATAACTCGGATTACCCACAGCTCCAATCAAAGGCCCAAATTTGGACCCCGAAAACACTAACCCAGGCTGCTCCAAGTCCTCCACAATATACACACCTCCCGGTTTCATCTTTGGGAAGAGCGTCCTGAACAGATGGAACTGGGAGTCTGCGTTGTGGTTCCCGTCGTCCAACACCACGTCCACAGGGGGAAGCTCGGAACCTTTCACGAACTCCAAAAAGTCATCACTCCAAGTGTCGAGTTCAAAAACCTGCAGGAAGAAACGTATTTGATTCATGCATGGATATTTTGCAAGTAATGTGTGCGTGCATTCATGCACACATACTTGCATTGATGCTCGTGTCATTCTAGAGCAAGAAAGCGACTGTCGGATAGGGATGGAATGACATCTGTGTGTCCTTGACTCCACACACACAGACACGAACAAACATACACTCAGACGCACAGACACACAGACACGAACCAACACACACGCAGACGCGCGCACACACGCACACACACACACACACACGCGCGCGCGCGCGCGCGCGCGTGCGCGCGCGCTACCTAGTCACATTTGAGGTGCTGAGTCCTGTAAGGATAATACGAAAAGTGGAGTGACCCAAACAAAAACTAAACCGGGCTCCCCCCACAAACTGAAGCATTAAACAACGCAGAAGACTGCCTGACCTGACGACCCGTCTTCATGGACGTGAAAGACCGACACCGACAAAGCGGAAAGAAAAAAACAGGATGCTTCGGACACATCTGCTTGTTGCTGCATACAAAAAGGAGTCTGGTCGCGTCCGACGAACCTTGACTGGATTTCGGGAAAATGCGCCTGCCTTTTCGAGGTCCGGCCTGTGCTTGCGAAATCGACCTGCATCCAAGAATACTTTGTACGTGTGGAACCGATATTCTTGCTGCATGCCGTTCTCCCTTCCTGCCTGCCTCCAAGTGTGTGTTCACAAAACCGACCCAGGTTGATGTCGATCCCGTGCACCACGCACTCCTCGAAGTATTCCGACCACATCGCCAGGCTCTTTCCGTACCACACACCCACCTGCAAGCAAGAATATGTTCACTTGCATCCATCCGAAATATTCTTGGTTGCGTGAAGGGTGCCAAAATGCTGAAAGTACTCTGACCAGGCTTTTCGTCACCATTCTGGTGCACCGACCTCGAGGAACTGGAGGTTCTTCTGTCTCCGCTTTGCATCCAGAAGAGACGAGTAGAAAGAAGTGAAGCTCTGACCGCTCGAGGCTTTGTCGCCTCCCTCATACCTGCAGAGAGGCAGATAGACGGACAGAGACAGGCTACATGGCTTTTTTTTTTTCTTTTTCCTTTCAAAACAACAACACAAAATAACACAGACAGCCAGACGGGCAAGACAGACAGGCACACAAGGGTGGATGATCGACATGCACTGAAGTATGTGCTCGTTTCACGTACTTCCGCCCCCCCCCCCAAAAAAAGACTCCATCATTGAGACGCACGAATGCATGCACATGCCTTTGCACGCAGATACGGACACAACTTAAATTTCCATTATCTTTCGATCTGTCCCCGCCAGTCCTTCGCATGCATGCACGTCCTTAACACCTTTCAAAGCCACCCAGTCATACACTTTTTTCTGTACAGTCACTTGCTTTTCACTCACTTGTCCTTGGAGCCTTCAACAGGCACAGAGTTGAAATGGAGGGCTATCTCGTCCAGTGTTCTCTGGTGCGCTGAGGAGGGGTGGGGTGTCGGGGCGTTTTCGGTTTCATTTTTGACAGCGTCGACTTCTGCCATGCTTTGTCAGAGGTAAACCAAAAATCGGCCTTTAATGACACTAAACTCTTAATTCGATCAGACTGAACTCAGGCCGAAACGGTGACAAGGAGACGGAGACGCCGAAACACGAATGCGTAGACGGCCGAGTGATGGAGGGGGGTTTCCATGTTGGTACGCTTTCTGTACTACGTCTTGGATCGACACGACCCACTGCTTGTTTTTTGCCCCACTCACGCCTGACTCACCCCTATATAGCCTGATGCCTTGCATGGATCTTCGAACAACTGCCGCGAGGAACTGTACTCAGGAACAGTACTTACAGGGGATGCTGCCTGGCACCGCCGCGGGCCCGCGACGCGCCGGCCATGCATGCATGGGCCTGTGGCCCCGGAAAGCGAAGCGGGGGGCACAAGCTAATTAGAAAACAGAAATACCCCAGCCCACGTGCGCGTGCACGCACGCTGTCTTTCGGCAAAAACCCGGCCCCGAAAGGCTGAATGTGCACCAAATGTGCGTGCGTCAGGTGGACTTCAGACCCGATTACCCGATTTTCAGCAAAAAAAGGCTCCGGAAAGATCCCGCCCCAAATGGTTCAGAAAAGCGTGCATGAACCCGCGTCGTCATGCATGCGTGCGTCAGTAGCCCCGGAAAGTGATAAGCTCCATCCCCGGGCTTTTTTCCTGGGGGAGGGGGGGTTCTACAGCTTTTCCCGCGGGGGGGGGGGGTCGGTGCGACTGCCCAATCGGCTGGCCTGCGTACGTCAATCGTGAAGTTCTCATTTTTCTTGCTTTCCAGGGCTGTTCGCAAGCTTGCTTACGTCAGATCAGAAGCCGCGCCCGATCATGCATGCATCGACTCGTATATTCCTACGGGATACACCCAACTAGTTGGATGAGTGCCTCGGGCGGCCATTTAGGGGGTCCGCTCATATTTGATTGGTGCACACCATCGGGAGCTTATAGGCATGTCTTATGTGCTGCCATGGGGCGGGGGCCACGGCAACATGCGCGAAGTATATGCTTTTCGGGACCGCGCGCGTCATATATGCATGTGCAACTCCGTGCGAGTTACACTTAAGGGGCACGCATGCGTAAAGTAAGTAAAGCATGTGCGATTCACAGCTCTGTACGAGTTGCTTGAGGGGCATATTTTGGAACTCGGGCGACACCAACCGTGACGGAGACAGAACCGATCCCCCCCCTCAAAAATTAAAAAATGCGTTATGCGAGTGCGTGCGATCTTAGGGCCTCTCGGCTGATCTCAGCAGAGCTGAGCTGCCCCCCAAGGCGATACCGATCCCGACGATTTTCGGTTGAGTCAACAGAATTCATGCGTATCATCGCTGCAACAATCCCCCCCCTTGTCCTATTTGGAACCCCTACTGTTTTTGGCGGCAGCGTCCAGAGCTCGCAGGCCCAAATCAAACAACCCCGGAGGTTTTTGCGGCGGCGGCCCGACCTCCCAACAAAACCAGGGTTCGTTTTAAGCAGTCAACTCTGCCGTCTCCAATTGCCGTCTCCAAGTCATACTGAAAGAATATAATACTTCAATCAACTTAATGGACTCATGCTCAGCGCCCAGCTGTTCTTTACCATCATACTCTACTTGCTTGCAGGGTTGGCGGGAGCTTTGCTGTCCTGGTCTGTCATGCCCATTCTTTATGTGAAAACGGGACCATGTTGACTCTAACACTAATTCCGACTCCAAATATTTTTAATTTTTTTTAGTTAATTAAAGTAAAATCATAATAGTTCCTGATGTTTAAACCATGTAAAAACATTTGTAAACATCTTTTTAAATTATAACATGTATGCTAAATCTATTTATATGTCCTCATATTTTTTTTGTAGCAGCTAGTGTAGGGCGGTGTACTACTACTAGTAGTAAGATCTTGTATGTTTGCACCAGTGTGTCTATACTAGGATCTAGACTAGGATTTACTTACTCGATCACATATATATCATAATATTTTTTAAAAACCTTTTTTCAAAAGCTTCAGAAGATCAACTCAAAATAATTTACGTGATCAGAGTTAGTAAAAAATTTTTTTTAAATCAATTTTTTTTTTAGTTCCTACTTTTCCCTAAGGCTATACATCTATACTCCGGCTCCATTGTACTCTATTGTACTCTATTGTGCTCTAACTCTAAGTTGATCATAGAAGCATGATAGTGCCGCAGGACTGCTTCTTTACATGATCCCGGAAATGCCATAGATGAGAAACTGCTCCTTATACGGCTGCGTGGATATACAGACGCGTACACACACACATATACACACACACACACACACGCAGAGGGAGAGAGAGAGAGAGAGAGAGAGAGAGAGAGAGACAGACAGACAGACAGTCAGACAGACAGATAGACAGACAGACAGACAGATACACATACACACATATATACACACACACACACATACATACATACACACACCGACACACACACACACACACACACACACACACACACACACACACACAAGACACAGACACAGATACAGACATAGATACAGACACACACACACATACACACACATACATACACACACACATACGCACACACACACATACATACACACACATCGACTCACACATACATACACACCGACTCACACACAACCGACTCACACACACACACACACACACACACACACACACACATATACACACACACACACGACACAGACACAGACACAGACATAGACACAGACACAGATACATACACACATACATACACACACACACACATACACACACACACATATATACACACACACACACATACACACACATACACACATGCACGCATGCACGCACACACGCACATACACACACACACACACACACACACACACACACACACACTCACATACACACATACACACACACACACACACACACATACATACATAACACACACACACACAACATACATACAACACACACACAACATATACACACATACATACACATACACATACACATACACATACATACTCACACATATATACACACATACACACACATATACACACACATACATATACATACACACACACATACACACACACACACACACACACACACACACACATACACACACACATACACATATATATATAGGGGTACACACACACTCACACATATACACATGCGCGCACATATGTACATATACACACATACCACATGCACATACAAACGGACATGCACCAACACATTGTACATAAATTAATACATACATACATATATACATACACACCCACCCATATGCAGTACACACACACACCTACACTCACATACACTCAGATTCTGAGAGAGAGAGAGAGGTTTCTGCACGTATGCTGAAAGACATACATATGAAAGAGAGTCAATAGAGAATACTAAAAACAGGCAAAAAGGAGAGAGAAATGTGAAATAAAAAGGTTTCAAAACAATCTAGGCACTGGTATCTATGAATTTGTCTCTTCACACAGACATACACACATACACACATACACACACACACACACACACACACAGAGAGAGAGAGAGAGAGAGAGAGAGAGGCACATACGTACACATGTATGTAGACGGAGGAACAAGGAAAGAAACAGACAATTAGAGTAGATATATAAAGTCGTGAAAGATGAGAACAAACTTGTAGGAAAACAAAACCTATACGGGAAGAATAATGTACTGACCTGAAAGTCGTGGCTTGGAGGACGGACCGGGTGTGCATGGAGACGGACCTGGACGGTCGCTCCGACCTGCAAAAAAGGCACAAATCCGTACAAATAAAAGGAGAAAGAGAGAAAACACAAAAAGCGGACTCATGTATCTCAAAGACAAACACCTAAACGAACTGTTTGTTCTCTTTCACTGCCGCATAACGGGGGCAAAAGCTCAGCCTGGCATCATGGACATGCCGAGCCGGGTAGGGGGCGCTCCCGGGCTCGTCATACACATAGAGAAGAGGCCCGGAACGATGCAATAGATGCTGGCTAGAGCGAACGGGGATGTATGAGGCCCTAAAAAGTGGACTGCCTTGCGTCTTAGAGGGTACCGGTGGCGGCTGTACCGCTCTTTCTGCCTTATCTCTTCTTTTTTTTTTTCATCAACCGTACTACAAGGCCCCCTCTGACCCCGTCCCCCCTTAAGGTACATTTCAGGGCTGAAGTATACCTTAAGGGGGGGGTCCAAAAAATTTTTTTCGTGGTACAGAGCAGACGAACGCTTATTTTGGTATCATTAAGCGATTCTAGCAACTTTTTTTTTTTTACCACGAAAAAAAATTTTTGGACCCCCACCTTAAGGTACACTTTAGTCCTGAAATGTATCTTAAGGGGGGACGAGGTCAGAGGGGCCCTTGTGGTATGGTTGATGTAAAAAAAAAGAAGAGATGAGGCAGAAGGAGCGGTACAGCCACCACCGGTACCCTTTAGGACGCAAGGCAGTCCACTTTATAGGGCTTTTTACCTCGGAGTCCCCGTTTGCTCTAGCCAGCGTCCGTTGCGTCGTTCTGGGCCTCTTCTCTATGTGTATGACGCCTTCGGCCCGGGCCCGTCCCCTACTCGGCACGACCCATCCCGGCCGGCCCTACCCGGACCCCCTTTGAGTGCACACACCCCTCCCCCCTGGGACCAACACCTTTTCACAAGCACGGAGCTCCGTCTCTCTTGTCCACATAACTTCCTGCTACTCCCTCTGCAGCCTTTTTGGGTCTGACAACCGCTTTGTGACGCCCGGTCCGGACCCTGGGCCGGACCCCGGCCTGGTTTGTCCTGGTCCGGCCATGGTGATGGCCAGCCCCGGCCCAATACGAACCCGGACTGTCCTTTCTACCCGTCGATCCCCCAGCAGCACGTGAAGCTCCCTCTCTATCCTTTCTAGCGCTCGGCCGTCCTCTCTCTCTATTACTTTCCGTACATACCTCTCTTACACCTCGCCCCAAGCCATCACATGTCCCCCGGTGGCACTGCCGTGCAACCCCACCCTGCACCTCACCCCTCTAAGCCCCTAGAGCGACTGACCAAAGAAACAAAAGAGGCAGCCAACTAAGCTCCAGCTTCCCAACGCATACACGAGGAAGCCTTAAAGCCTGCATCCAGACAGACAGTGTGAATAGAATGAGGGCAAGAAAGAAAAAGAGGAGTGGGCATCTCTCTGACAGAACGCAACCGCTTGCCCAGCGTAATACAAAGAGACGTTTACGGCCAGACTCACCAAAAATCCTAGCATAAAGGGCTCCAGCTTCCCAACAAATATACGAGGAAGCCTTAAAGCCTGCATCCAGACAGACAGTGTGAATAGAATAAGGGTAAGAAAGAAAAAGAGGAGTGGGCATCTCTCTGACAGAACGTAACCGCTTGCCCAGCGTGACACAAAGAGACGCTTACGGCCAGACTCACCAAAAATCTCAGCACAAAGAGCTCTAGCTCCCCAACGTACACACGAAGAAGCCTTAAAGCCTGCATCCAGACAGACAGTATGAATAGAATAAGGGCAAGAAAGAAAAAGAAGGATGGGCATCTCTCTGACAGAACGCAACCTCTTGCTGCCCTTGCACACAGAAACTCGCAATCGCAAACTGACCAGAGAGACGACACAAAAGCAACTCTCCTTCCACACAAAGGGCACGAAGGAGCACCAAACCCTGCATCCACGCAGCCAGAATGAAAAGAAGGATGGGTGAATAGAGGAACCCACGTGGATCATTCCTTGACATGAGTTGACCGACTGAAGCCGCGTTATACCCAGAGACGCCCAACCCCCAACTGACTAAAGAGACGAGATGAACGCAACTCCTTCTGCACACCAGAGGTAAGCGAGAGCTCCAAACTCCTGCATCTATACCGTATGAAGAGGAAGGAAAAAGGGTAAACAGATGCATCAACGCAGGTCTTTCTGATGTAACAATTAAAACCCCTTGTCCATACAAAGTGTTGTTTAAAAGGAGACGGCAAAGCTCAGCCCACCTCAAAAGTGTAGCCACACTACAGCCCCGGTGCACGATCCCCAGCGATAGGCCCACAACAAGTGCATTCTACAGAAAATCTGCATAGCAACGTGGAGCTATAACTGAAGGAAATGAAGCGGGATCTTTTAATTTCTTCCTTGCTCTCTGACAGATGCCTCGGCCTGCAAAAGCATATAATCGGATTTCTACCGTACAGCCAAATATTTGGATTGGGATACGTGCGTCAGTCAAGCGTGGCAGCCCGCGTGGGCCAGTTGGGGCAGGCCGCGGCACAGACGCACGTACGTACGGCGCGGCGCTGCACGCCACGCGCGGCATGCATGCAGACCTGCCGGCCCGGCCTGCCACTGTGCTACAACACTTCCAACCTTCACTCTCATATACTCCGGGCTCTAATTTAAAACCTTTAAAAACAATAAAAGAATCGCTAAAGATACACTTAAACGATGTTGAATATGTTTAAACTAGTTTAAACTGTTTGTATATTTAAAAAAAATTTGGAGTCGGAATTAGTGTTGGAGTCGGTCTGGTCCCGTTTTTACATCTTTCCTTGTCTGGTATGGTCTGCATTGCAATTTCTGGTGATTTTAGTAGTTCATGCCTCATCCAAACCGTTTCACGCATTGTGTGACAGAGTCTCCTTAAGGTGGTTGTTTTTTTTTGACTCGAAAACATGTCTGGTGATTCTCGAAATGGCGGGGAAGAGCCTCCTGAGAAAAAGGCAAAAACTGGTATGTCAGACCCACAGATCCAGCTTTCTGCAGAGGATCAAGAGCTTCTGTCAAAGAACAAGATCACCCTCAAAACCGTCATGTATAAGGGCCAGAAACGCGTGGAGGCAAGCTGCAAGCCTTGTGGCAAGCAGTTTTTACTGAGGCGTGCTGACAATTTGTATGAGATCTACCACACCAACAAGAAGGAGGATGCTGAAGGACATATTCATGAGGGGAGCCACCTTCTTACACTACAAAATTTTAAGACACAGATAAGGCTCAGTGCATTTTTTAAGCAAGAAAAGCCCAAAGCTGCAGCTGCAGTCAACCCTGGACGAGTTAACCCTCTGCCACCTGGGAACCAGGCTGGGAGAGGAGATCAACAAGCTCCTCCTAAACCTGTCCACCCACTTGATAGGTATCATGGGCTCTGTATGTTTGCTGGCAAGAACACGAAGCTGAAGAATCTGGACGAGCAGGTGAAGTACCTCAAATTGAAGAAAAAATATTCCACCAAGCTCAACATGGAACAGCTTCAGTACAACAACCACCCCCGAGTCCTGGACTTCCAGGACACCATCCACGCAGCAAACTGCCCTTTTATGCCTGTGGAGGAGAAGGCGCACTTCAACTTCTCCTCTGGCCCCCTTTCTCATACAAAGTGGCATCTTTCATCTGAGTGTAAAGAGCTCTAGGAGGTCAAGGCCGACAAAAACCCCCTGCACAAGCAAAAGGACAGTCTTTTATTTTTTAGAGAGGTGGAGGAGGTGTTAGAGAAGTACAAGTTCACTCACCACGAGGACCTCCTGAAGTTGAGGCGCGACAGGGCTTCGGCAGATCAAATTGCTCACCTGCAGAGCCTGTACAACAAAGAGGTGAAGCACATCAGCAGCATGAGTCGCTATAACAATGCTTTGTACTCCACCGAGCTGCCCAAACTCAAAGTGAGAGTAGCACTCCTGAAAGACCACACAAAGATGCTTAAGCTGAACACCCGCTTAGGCTACATCGCCCAGGACCGCTTTCTAATCGACTTCTGTGACCTGCATATGAAGGGGCTGATCAACGATACGGCATTTCTTGATCTTGCAAAGTGTTTCACAGCACGGGGGCTTGGTCATAAGAATGTTCCCTTGGCAGAACAGTGAAGTGCATGTATGCACGTCCTCTGTGCAGAAGGAGGTGACAGAGTTTGAAAGGAGTTGCGAGACAGTCAGTCACCCCTTTCTGACATTTGCCCTCCCTCCCTTTTTTATCTCTTTTTCCTTTTCTCCTCAATCTTTGCTTTCGTCCCCCGTAAAAATTCTCTTTAGACCGGCGATTTTCACATCCGATTTCCATTTTCAAGTTTTGTTTTATCTTCCTTCCGTCTCATATTTTTTTTTCCTTCTTTTTTTTACCTTATTCTTGTGTGCCTTCGATTTCACCCGCTGCTTGCAGACTTGGTTGCTGTGAACAAAAAGTACTTCGACCAGTCTAAGAAGAAGATGGAGGATGCGGTCGATAACCTGTTTGACATGACCAAGGCGAAAGTGGTAGAGAGACTTGAGCGAGGGGTTACACTTTTTCATAGCAAACCTCCTCTTACTCTGAGGGGGGGGGTGTATGCGTTGTCTTTGCTGCTTAACGCCTCGAAGAACAGGAAAGGAATGGTCTACCACCAGACGCTCAAGCTTTGGTTTAGGAGGGTGAAGGAGGAGCAGTTTGTTGCAGTGTACGATCCGTTGGATCCGTTTGAGAACAACAAGCTAGCCCAGTTTATCACTGTTGCTTTGGTGGTGTGTCATGACCTGGCGGAATGCGAGGAGATTATGTTGGGGGCATGTCTCCACAAGAACGGGAATCTGAAGGGGGAGGAGATAAACCATTTGCGGGACGTTTGCCAGGTCTGTCAGATCGGACCCCGGATGTACTATCCCATCATTTCCAAATGTTCTGTTGTTGTGATTGTGTTCTTTCAATCCCAAGAGTATCGGTTGTCCCCGGAGACTTGTTTTATCTTTTTGTTTGTTTTTTGGTTTCCTTCAGCATCCCCCCTTTGTCCTTCCATTTGACAATGTTTTCATGTATTTCTTCTTCTTTCCTTTCTTCTTCCATGCAGGAGGTCATCAACAAGAATGATGCGACCCTGCACTTTTCGACGTGCGTTGATGGAGATGGCACCTAGGCAGGGTGGATCTCGCTTCAGATTCCGCATCGTCTGAAAGGAGAGATCGGTTGGATCTCTGTGAACTGCCCCCCCCACTCCAATAAAGGAGACCTCCGTGCAATTGTTTTGGGGGGGCAGCGTCTCTCTCTTTCTCGTGGTTTGGTCGTTGACAGTGGCTTGTTGGTTGAGTTGGAAGCTGTGCTCCATCATATATATACCCAAAAAGATCAAGCATCCGATTATAATATTGTTCTTTTCTCAACCCCAGAAGCAATGAGAGCCGTTGTCACAGTAAAAGCCCCCTGGTGGCTCCGCCTTCCCATCCTTCCCATCCTTCTCCTCCAGATCGCTCTCCGTTTCTCGTGCATTGTCCATCTGCCGAATCGACAACTCCAAAAAGTCGATCCAAGGAAATTGATCCGACTTTGTTTGAAGCTTCATTGGGTTCATGAGGGCATCATTGACTCTCTCGATGGTCTTGCATGGCAGACCAGACAGAATCACCACAATGTGATGGTGGGGGGGGCGTTAGCGATCGCGCAGACAGGAAATCTCTCCCGCACAGGGAATATTCGGATTGAGCTCTTTTAGGCCAAAGTGAGAGTCCTTTCCCCTGCTCGCCAGTTCGATGCGGTTGAGTTCCTTCGCATTGTGCAGAAGATGAGGAGAATTGCCACCAGTAAGAAGAAGGCAGGAGTGAGGGGGGCTGCTGCGCTGGCGGCAGCTGGTGCCGGCAGTACAGGGCCGTCCGCTAGGCCGTCCGTTGACTTGCCAATGAGGGGGGATCTTGGGATGGGGGGGGGGCGCGAGTCTGGTCTCTCAGGATATATGGAGACAGTAGAAGCCGTTGAAGAAGAAACTTCAGTGCAGCAGGTGCTCCCATCCCTCATGACTGATCCCCAGCTAGCGATCCGCATTTCCGATATCAACAAGCAGCTGGTTAAGGTGTTCTGTTGAAGTTATAGGCAATAGAATGAACTTAGGTTTTTTAGATCGAAGGCTAGTAAGAACGACATAGACTAGTTTTATTTTGTTAGTAAATATTTAGTTATTAAATTGAGCAACAGGAATGATAGATTAAGAAGTCATGGAGAAAGATCAATCGGAATGTAAGAGTTAAGGTCCTATAGGGCTGATATACAGTAAAGGGTGTATACCTTGATGGAAGATTGGTAGAGAATGGATGGAAATGAATTAAACACTCGGTATAAAAGAAATAAAGTCAGACAATATCAGGAAGCTGATAAAAGCAATAAGGTTAAAAAGCTTGAGTAAAAAAAAAAGTAATAGAATTAATAAGAAAGACGGAAAATAGATTGATAGAAAGTCAAGCAATGAGTCTGATGATACACTGATACAAAGCCGATTAATCGGTTCTGTATCGGTTAAGGCAAAGTATGTCAAACTTGATACACTTTCAAAAATGAAAGTCTGTCAAACATGATACACTTACACAATTGATACACTTTCACAATTGGCAACCTTTGCAGGAAACAAGCATAAAATGCAACTTTGAAAAAAAAAAGAAAAGAAAGAATCGATTAAAAACTTGACCTCGGAGTAACAGAATTGAATCCCAAATCGAGTTGACTTACCTTCTGGAAGAATTGACTTGAAGCGATCTGAACCGACCTTCACTGACTTCAATAACACTGAGTGAATAATTAAAAGATATATTCAACTCCAATTCTAGTTCTATTCTTCCGTTTCGGCTTCGTCTGACCTACTGAGTCCGGAGGAGCACGGAACA